>JAMKCH010052055.1:0-12070 GCA_023653785.1 Ophioderma brevispina | reverse complement strand
ACGGCGATACTATACGTGTCTCTCCCGACCCCCGAGGAGCCGGATGAGGTACCTGGCCTCGCCGCGTCCAATCGGCCGATCACCGGTCGGGGGTCCCAACCCAGAGCGCGGGAGAAATGCGCGCGACGGGCGCCAGCATTAACCACCCCGTCAGGATTCCCGAGGGGAAAATCCGCGCGGAACGGAGCGCCGAGCCTCCCTTTTAGCCTGAATCTCCCGGCCACTTATGCGGGGCCTCTTCTCTGTTACTTCGATCTCCAGCTTCACGTCCTATTGAATTCTCTCTTCAAAGTTCTTTTCAACTTTCCCTCATGGTACTTGTCCTCTATCGGTCTCGTGCCTAGTACTTTTAAGCTTGATGGAGTTTACCCCCCGTCTTTGGGCTGCATTCCAAACCAAAACACACCCGACTCTTGGAAGCCTAAGGCCACCGGCGAACCGGGCGCCTGCGGGGGCCTAACACACTCTCTGGGATGAGATCCTCCGTCACAAGGACTCGGCTTCCTCGTCCCCCGGTCCCAGCCACGGCCTTCCTTACGCCACTTTCCGCACGCCACTGGGACGCGGGGATTCGGCGATGGGCTCTTCCCGCTTTCAACTCGCCGGCTAACTGAGGGAATCCTGGTTAGTTTCTTTTCCTTCTCAGCTTAGTACATGCTTAAATTAAGCGGGTGATCTCGCTCGATCTGAGATCGAGTCATAAAGACATTGAAGAAGTTAGGTGTCTGTTCCTCGAGCAGCGAACGGGCCGCGCCGGCACACGCCAGGAGCGCTGTTCAAGCCTGAGCGCCTCGGAACCTTTGGGGCCGCACCTTACCTTCACCACCCTAGCGCTTTCCAGGCGGTCTGATGGGGATTTACCGGTCAGAACAGCTTGCGGATTTCCCGCTGGTTCCGCCTTCAACCCGACCGTCCGGCCGCGCCTCTCGGCACTGGACACAGACAGGTGTGGAGGAGGTGCCGCTTTCTATGGACTTTCCTTTAAAACTCGCATCTAGTGTACTCGCTTCCTCGCCACCGCCTTGCACGGGCGCAGATAACGGATGCGGTTGCCTTCGTAATGCCCGCGTATGCCGTGTCAAAACCGCATACGCGATTTCTCGTAATTAGCGACCCTCAGACGAAAAAAAAAACTAGGTCCGGGCACGGGGTGCCCGGACGCCATGGTGCGTTCAAATCCAATGATCAATGTGTTCTGCAATTCACATTGCTTCTCGCAGCCTTGCTGCGTTCTTCATCGGCGCACGAGCACGAGAGCAATCCACCACCGAGAATTGTCTTATTTTTTCCTAGGAGGGCTTTTGGTTTTTATCAACATTGTCATTGTAAAAAGATAAGGCAGGCGGTCTCGACACCAGGACCGAAGCGGCCGGCCCCGAGGCTATCTTTTATCCCAAACGCCGCGACGCTCACCGGTGGAGCTTGCCTTTAAAACTGGCCCGGTTTTTACGGGCCGAGTCCCCCCCCCATGCTTGAAGGTCGTGCCTTTTCCGGTCTCTCTCCCAAGGTCCGTGGGCCCGGGCGTGGTTACCCGCCGGTCAAGATTTGGTTCGCACTTTCGAGGCGCCTACCCGCCCCCGACCAGCTTTCGCGGGGACGGGACGACTCGCCTCCCACTTTCGACGGCACACGCAGGAGATACTCGCGGGGTAAGTGTTCCGAGGCCTCCCCATCAGATGGTGTGGGAAGGAAACGGGGGCTTTCGACTCGCATCTCAGGCGAGAATCGCCCCCGCACACTTCCATGACGGGCCCGCTCGCGTTGGGAGATGGGTTAATGGGCAGTGCCATTCAGTCCCCGAGGGGAGTCGCCCTCCACCGAGGTGTTTTGGGTTGCACCCGGGCATGACCCTTGCAAAGTGTGAAACTTTGATGACAACATTTGACGGGGCGGCTTTTGCCTTGGTTCATAAGCACGTTACTGTTACTGATCCTTCCGCAGGTTCACCTACGGAACCCTTGTTACGACTTTTACTCCTCTAAATGATTCAAGTTTGGATCGTCTTCTAGCCACAGGATCGAGCCGGCGAACCGGCCCGACCCGGCCGATCCAAGGATCTCACTAAACCATTCAATCGGTAGTAGCGACGGGCGGGGCAGGGTGCTGGTGTGTACAAAGGGCAGGGACGTAATCAATGCGAGCTGATGACTCGGCTCCTGGGAATTCCTCGTTCACGGGAAATAATTACAGTCCCTATACCAATCACGAAAGAGGTTAAACGGATTACCCAGACCTCCCGGCCAAGGGCAGACACACGCTGAGTCCTTCAGTGTAGCGCGCGATGCGGCCCCGAACATCTAAGGGCCATCACAGACCTGTATTGCTCAATCTCGCGTGGCTAAACGCCACTAGTCCCTCTAAGAAGTTGTCGCCCCCCTCGGCGGGGGGGCGCAACTATTTAGCAAGCCAGCGTCTCGTTCGTTATCGGACTTAATTACGACAAATCGCTCCACCACTAAGAAACGGCCATGCACCACACCCACAGATCAAGAAAGAGTCTCAATCTTCAATCCTTTACTGGTCCGGGCCGCCGGGTGGAGTTTTCCGTGTTGAGTCAAATTAAGCCGCAGGACTCCACCTACTGGTGGTTGCCCTTCCTTCCATTCCTTAAGTTTCAGCTTTGCAACCATCTCCCCCGGAACCCAAATTTGGTTTTCCCGGAAGGCTAGCCGTGTCATTGGAGTAACCGCCGGCGAATCGCGAGTCGGCATTACGGCATAGTTTATGTTAGAACTTAGGGCGGTATCTGATCGCCTTCGAACCTCTAACTTCCGTTCTTGAGTTAATGAAGACATTTGGCAAATGCTTCGCCTGTCGGTAGTCTTGCGGCGATCCAAGAATTTCCCCTCTCACACCACCGCATACGAAGACCCCGTGCAGTCCCTCCAATCATTACCTCGGACTCCGAAAACCAAACGCCAATAGAAACGGGTCTATTCCATTATTCCATGCTCTGCTGTTCAGGTATGTTGCGCATGCCTTGAACACTCCAATTTTTTTAAAGTAAACGGTCCGGTCGCCCACCCGGCACTCAGTTAAGATAACGGGCCGCAAACCGCGAGGGAGGCTAGGTCAAAACAGTTGCACACCTTGCGGGAGACCGTTAGCCTAAGACCCTAGATCAAACTACGAGCTTTTAACTGCAGCAGTATTAATATACGCTACTGGAGCTGGATTACCGCGGCTGCGGCACCAGACTTGCACTCTCAGTAGGATCTCGTTAAATATTTAACAGTGTACTCATTCCAATTACAGGGCCTCGAAAGTGTCCTGTATTGTTATTTTTCGTCACTACCCCCCCGTGTCGAGAGTGGGTAATTTGCGCGCCTGCTGCACTTCTTGGATGTGGTAGCCATTTTCTCAGGCTCAATCTCCGGAATCGAAACCTGATCTCGTTACCCGTTACGACCATGGAAGGCGCATAACGTACCATCGAAAGTTGATAGGGCAGAAGTTTGAAGGAGCTGTCGCCGGTACGATGACCGTGGATTGCTAAGTTATCCAGAGTTCACCAAACGCAGCAGGACAATCCGAGTTGGTCTTGTCATAATAAAAGCACGCCTTGTAAGGTCGGCGACTTTTGGTCGGCATGTAATTAGCTCTAGAATTCACAGTTATCCATGTAGGGCAACTCGTGCCAAGGAAACAGAGGATTTAATGAGCATCCGCCGTTTCGCTTGATACAAGTTGTACTTACACATGCATGGCATCTTTGAGAACAAGGATATGACTACCGGCAGGATCAACCAGGTAGATAGAGCCGAAGATCTCGGCGGCGCGGACCCGAGCGGCCCCGACAGACCGCCTCAAAGTGTTCTAGTTTGACACAAGTGACCATAGGCGTCTCAATGGGCCCCCTGTAACGACTATCGGCGAGCTGGGGCCAGGGAACTCTCGACCATCCCCAGAATTCGAACTCAGCAGGGTCATTCTCAGAGGTATCCCCGCTCTTTCTCGCCACCACGCACATCAAAAGTGCGCCCACGTGAGAATCTCGCGAGGGCGCCTTGTCAAGAGACTCGATCCTCTTATGGATATCGGGCCTGGCTGTCGCATGTCGTTTTATGCCGTTGGCTGGACGGTATGAGGAGCAGGACGGCTTCCGGCGCTGCTTTTGCGTAACAGGCGGTCGCACAATCGCTCTCTCTCCGTCAATTACCGTGGCCAAACCTTGTGTCTTGATGGTCGCTGAGGGTCTCGGCGGGACTCACCCCAACCCGCATAAACGCGATCACGAGCGGAACCGCTTCAAATGCCGCTGTATACCTATAGGCAGTATTAAAATATATAGGTATTTACTATTGTATAGTATTCGGTACATATTATTATTGAATCGAGCGAGGTATAGCTTCAGAGGAGACACCCTCTTATATATATAAGTTCTGGTCCTGAACCAGGCCCCAGCCAATACAGGCCGGCTTTTTTTGACCTCACTGCGCATGTACATTTTTGTACACAACCCAATGTAACCGCCTACCGAAAGGTCCATAGATCAAAATCCAGATTTCGCATACGCACCCGTCCATTTTAGCTCTCTCCGGCAGAGCCGCTATCGGTAAATCCACTATAGTGGGAAAAACACGGCCCGTCTCCCGCTACAAAAATGTTGGCCCCAAATACACTACCCTCTCAGACCCAAAACCACGCCCAGGGCCGGTCCGGGCAAAAACCCGACACGATGGACCGTGCGGGGGAAATTACCTCCCATATTAGTATACGTTCTGGTCCCCGGCATTGGGCGCCCAAATGGCACATTCGTCGTTTCTAACGCCGTCAGAAACTGAACCCAACATTACAACTGTGGGGGTCTGCGAATCAGAAACCGGCAAGGCGGGGAACTTTCTTATGCAAGCGGTATGGGCCCCATCCACGCCATCTCCTAGGTAGCATTTGCGGAAACTGACACATGGCCAACAATTTGTCGGCAAGCTACGGGCAATTCCCTGCCGACAGAGTAGTTGGAGACACCGCTTACCTAGCGGGCCACGGCAGGGACATTCACTTTGCAGGGCCACGACAGCGACATTTCTTATCTTGGCGGGCCACGGCAGTGATATTCACGTAGCAGGGGCCGCACGGAAGCGAAATTTCTTATCTGGTCGGGGCACGCGGGCAGGATATTCAATTAGCAGTCCACGGCAGGCACATTTCTTATCTGGTCGGGCCACGGCAGTTTATTCACTTACAGGGCCCGGCCGCGACATTTTGATCTGGTCGGGCCACTGCAGTGATATTCACTTAGCACGGGCAACGGAAGCGACATTTCTTATATGGTCGGGCCACGGCATGATATTCAAGGAGCAAGGTCACGGCAGCAGACCATTTCTTATTGGTCGGGCCACGGCAGTGATATTCACCTAGCAGGGCCACGGCACCGCAAATTTCTATTGGTCGGGCCACGGCAGTGATATTCACTTCGCAGGGCCACGGCAGCGACTTTATTATCTGGTCGAGGCCACAGGCAGTGAGTGATATTCACTTAGCAGGGCCACGGCCAGCGACATTTTCTTATCTGGTGGGGCAACGGCAGTGATATTCACTAGCAGGGCCACGGCGGGGACATTTCTTATCTGGCCGGGCAACGGCAGGATATTCACTTAACCGGGCCACGGCAGCGACATTTCTTATCTAGCCGGGCCACGGCAGTTGCATTCACTTAGCAGGGACACGGCAGGCACACTCTTATAATAGCCGGGCACGGCAGGAGATTATTATTACTAGCGGGCCACGGCAGGGACGCTTCTTATCTAGCCGGGCAACGGACAGTGCATTCACTTAGCAGGGCCACGGGCAGGCACGACAATTATTATCTAGCCGGGGCCACGGCAGGGATATTCCACTGAGCGGGCCACGGCGCAGCACACTTCTATCTAGCCGGGCCAGCAGGAAGCGCCATTTTCACCAAGCCAGGCCACGGCAGCGCCATTTCCCACCACAAGCCGGGCCACGGCGCCGAGCTGACGGTGTGCGGTTTGCACTAGTTGGGTTCATGTCTTTCGCTCCCGTAGGGGCAGACCTTCTTGGCAAACAACACATGCATAGAGGGACAGTCACGTAGCAAATCAAAACTTACACATCAACAGCCTCTGGCGGAGCACCTACCCGGGATTGTGCCAGCGCAAATCAACAAGGCCATCTCACCGTACCCCTAACATAAACGCGCGACGCACAGATATGTAGGTGCGTGTTCTTGGGCACTAACAGCGACCCGACGACGCAAGATGGGCTGCGCAACAACAAGGATGGCGCGAGAGGTGTGAGAGAAATGGTTCGTGCTGGCCTATCAATTAACACGCGCGATTCTTCCGATATTGTTTATTATTAAGCTCTCTGTGTATACCATAGTTACAGAACTTACAATATTTTGTGGTAGTTTGTGGTATCGTGATCTTATCATTGAACATCATATAGAGTGTGGTACATTCAAGTACATCCCGCACCCGACCGCGCCAATGTAAGCCTATAACAACAAGGTTCTCTGGGCCCGACTTCTCTTGGCACGCCCTGTACATTGGGCCTATGGTGCAGCTTTTTGTTTATTACTGTGGATATTGTAGTATAGGTGAGTTACTCCAATGCGTACAGTTAGATTTTATCTAACTCACTAAACATCCCGCCACAATACGCATGTTAGGGATAAAATATGTTTAGCGACTACTTTGACTCTTTCCCAGATCTATGAAAGCCCAACATAGGCAGTTATCTTTCAAAAAAGTGCTTAAGTGTATTCGGCGAAACGTAAGGGTTAATCGCTCAAAAAACACAACTTTGCCACAACTGAAATATCACCTCGCTCTCACTAGAGGACAGCAATAGAGTTCTGTGAATGCATACTGCAATTCTGAAAAAATGATCATACCTGTTTTTTTTTTTTTTTCCTCCACGGCAACGAAACTTCAAACTAGCGGGCCACGGCAGCAAAACTTCAACTAGCCCGGGGCCACGGCAGCGAAAACTTCAACCTACCGGGCCACGGCAGCGAAACGGTTTTTACAAAGTAGGGGCCACGGCAGGCGGGATTTTCCAAGGTAGGGCCACGGCAAGCCACTTTTCCCCAAGTAGGGCCACGGGCAGCCACTTTTCGCCAAGTAGGGCCACGGCAGACACTTTTCCCCCAAGTAGGGCCACGGCCAGCACTCTTTGACAAGTAGGCCACGGAAGCTTTTTACGACTTTTACTTCCTCGAAATTATCAAGTTTGATCGTCTTCTCGCCCCGGATCGAGCGGGCGAACCGGCCCGACCCGGCCGATCCAAGGGTCTCACTAAACCAGTCAATCGTAGTAGCGAACGGGCGGGTGTACAAAGGGCAGAGACGTAATCAACGCGAGCTGATGACTCGCGCCTTACTGACTGGGAATGTCCTACGTCAAGGAATAAGTACATTCCCTATCCCAATCCGAAAGAGGTTCAACGATTTACCATACCTTCCGGCCAAGGGCAGACACACGCTGATCCCTTCAGTGTAGCGCGGCGCGCGTGCGGCCCCGAACCTGTAAGGGCATCACAGACCTGCTATTGCTCAATCTCTCGCGTGGCTAAACGCCACTAGTCCCCCTAAGAAGTTGTCGCCCACCTCGTCGGGTGGCGCAACTATTTAGCAAGCCAGATTCTCGTTCTTTTATCGAATTAAACCAGACAAATCGCTCCACCAACTAACTAAAGAACGCCATGCACCACCACCCACAGAATCAAAAAGAGCTCTCATCTGTCAATCCTTAACTGTGGCCGGGCCGGGTGAGTTTTCCCGTGTTGAGTCAACTTAAGCCCAGGCTCCACCTCCTGTGGTGCCATTCCGTCCATCCTTTAAGTTTCAAGCTTTGCAACCATACTCCCCCGGACCCAAAAACTTTGGTTTCCCGAAGCTGCTAGGCCGTTGTCATGGAGTAACGCCGGCGAATCGCCGGTCGCATAGTTTTAAGGTTATAACAGGAGGGCGGTATCTGATCGCCTTCGAACCTCTATTTCGTTCTTGATTAATAAGACTTCTTGGCAAATGCTTTCGCTGTCGGTCGTCTTGCGGCGATCCCAGAATTTCACCTCTCACACCTCAATAACGAACTGGCCCCCTTCGTTCCCTCTCAATCATTACCCCTCGGACTCCGAAAAACCAACCGCAATATAACCGAGGTCCTATTCCATTATTCCATTGCTCTGCTGTTCATGCTGTTTCGCCTGCTTTGAACACGCCAATTTTTTCAAGTAAACGTTCCCGCCGGTCGCACCCGGCACTCAGTTAAGAGAACCGGGCGCAAACCGCGAGGGAGGCTAGGTCAAACAGTGCACCCCTTGCGAGGGGCCGTTAGCCTAAGCCCTAGATCCCACTCATCCAACAACGAGCTTTTTACACTGGCAATGCAGCATTAGATAATACGCACCTGGAGCTGGAATTTCCGCGGCTGCTGCACCAGACTGCCCTCCGTAGATCCGCGTTAAAGGTTTAAAGTGTACTCATTCCAATTACAGGGCCTCGAAAGTGTCCTGTATTGTTATTTTTCGTCACTACCCCCCCGTGTCGAGAGTGGGTAATTTGCGCGCCTGCTGCCTTCCTTGGATGTGGTAGCCATTTCTCAGGCTTCCTCTCCGGAATCGAACCCTGATTCTCCGTTCCCCGTTACGACCATGGAAGGCGCATAACGTACCATCGAAAGTTGATAGGGCAGACGTTTGAAGGATCGGTCGCCGGTACGATGACCGTGCGATCTGCTAAGTTATCAAGAGTTCCCAAGAAGCCGGACAAGCCGAGTTGGTCTTTTGTTCCTTATAAAAGCACGCCTTCCGAAGGTCGGCGCTTGGTGCATGTATTAGCTCTAGAATTACCACAGTTATCCTTGTAGGGCAACTCGTTCCAAGGAACCATGACTGATTTAATGAGCCATCCGCAGATTCGCTTGATACAAGCTTGTACTTACACATGCATGGCTTAATCTTTGAGACAAGCATATGACTACTGGCAGGATCAACCAGGTAGATAGATCCGAAGATCTCGGCGGCGCTGACCCGAGGGCCGACCGCCTCATGTGTTCTAGTTGCCAAAGTTACCATAGGATCTCATTGGCCCCTGTTAACGCTACTAGGCGAGTGGGGCCAGGGACCTCTCGACCCCTCCCCAGCATCCGAACTCCGCCGTGTCATTTTCAGAGGTCTCCCCGCTCTTTCTCGCACCACGCACCTCAAAGTGCGCCCACGCTGAGACTCTCGGCGAGGGCGCTTTCAAGAGACTCGCTCCTCTATGGGATCGGGCCTGGCTGTCGCATGACGTTTTATGCCGTTGGCTGGCCGGTCTGAGGAGCAGGAGGCTTCCGGCGCTGCTTTTGCATTACAGGCGGTCGCACAATCGCTCTCTCTCCCGTCAATTAAACCGTGGCCAACATTTGTGGCTTGCTGGTCGCTAGGTCTCGGCGGCCTCCCCCCCAAACACGCACTAACGTGCTCAGAGCGGACGCTTCCAATGCCACTGTATACTATAGGCAGTATTAAATATAATATGATTATTTCTTTGTTAAGCCGCTATGTCGGTTATATTTGACCTTCGAAGCCGAGTCTAGCTTCAGAGGACGACCACCCCTCCTTATAATATACGTTCTGGTCCCGTACCAGGCCCCCGCTACAGCCCGCTTTTTTGACCTCTGCGCATCCACATTTTTGTCCACAACCCAATGTAACGCTACCGAACGCGTCAGATCAAAATCCAGATTTCGATCGGCCACCCGTCCATTCTAGCTCTCTCCATCGGAGAGTCCGCTCTCGGTTTTTTTTTTTTAAATCCACTCTAGTGGGAAAACGTCCCGTCTGCCGCCTACAAAAATTTGGCCCAAAATACACTACCCTCTCAGACCAAAACCACGCCCTGGCGGTCCGGGCAAAACCCGACCCGATGGGCCCGTGCGGGTATACATCCTCCCCTATAGTATACGTCGGGTCCCGGAGTTTGGGCGCCCAAATGGCATCCTTGTTTCGCCGCGTCATAACTGAACCACCTACCACCGGTGGGGTTGGGATCAGAAACCGCAAGGCGGGGACTTTCTGATGCAAGCGGTATGGGCCTCAACGCCATCTCCTAGGTAGCAGTTGCGGCAACCGACACATGGCCACGATATTCGGCAAGCTACGGGCAATTCCCTGCCCGACATAGGTTGGAGACACCGCTTACCTATCGGGCCACGGCAGGGACTTCTTACAGGGCCACCGCAGCGACATTTCTTATCTTGGCGGGCCACGGCAGTGATATTCACTTAGCAGGGCCACGGCAGCGACATTTCCTTATCTTGGTCCGGGCCACGGGAGTGATATTCACTTATCAAGGTCCACGGCAGCGTCACATTTCGTATCTGGTCGGGCCACGGCAGTGGATATTCACTTAGCAGGTCCACGGCATCGACATTTCTTATCTGGTCGGCCACGGCAGTGATATTCCACTTAGCAGGGCCAAGGCACGACATTTCTTATCTGGTCGGGCCACGGCAGTGATATTCACTGAGCAGTCCACGGCAGGGACATTTCTTATCTGGTCTGGCCACGGCAGTGATATTAACTTAGCAGGGCCACGTCAGCGACACTTCTTATCTGTTCGGGCCACGCAGTTGCATTCACTAAGCAGGGCCACGGCAGCGACATTCCTTATCTTCTGGCCACTGCAGTTATATCACTTGCAGGGCCACGGCAACGACATTTCTTATCTGGTCTGGCCACGGCCGTGATATTCACTTAGGCATGGCCACGGCAGCGACATTTCTTATCTGCCGGGCCACGGCAGGGATATTCCTTTAGCCGGCCACGGCAGCGACATTTCTTATCGAGCCGGGCCACGCAGTTGCATTTCACTTTAGCAGGGACCACGGCAGGCACACTTCTTATCTAGCCGGCCACGGCATGGATATTCACTTAGCAGGGCCACGAGCACAACTCTTATCTAGCCGGGCCACGGCATTTGCATTCACTTAGCAGGGCACGGCATCCACTTCTTATCTAGCGGGCCACCGCAGGGATATTCACTTAGCCGGGCCACGGCAGGTCACACTTCTTATCTAGCCGGCGCCACGGAAGTCGCCATTTATCCACCAAGCAGGCCATCGGCCAGCGCCATTTTCCACCAAGCGGGCCACGGCAGCGGTGCCGGTGTGCGGTTGCAATAGTTTGGGTTCATTTCTTCGCTACCCTTAGGGGCAGATTCGTGGCAACACACCTGCCATAATAGGGCATCACGTCCGCCAAATCAAAATTCCACATCAACATCCTGCGCGCACCTACCCGGGATGTGGCAGCGCATCAACAAGGCCATCTCCCCTTACCCCTAGCATAACGCGCGACGCACAGATATGTAAGGTGCTGTTCTTGGGCAGTAAGCCTCGACGACGCCCAGCTGGTTGCGCAACAACAAGGATGGCGCGAGAGTTGTGAGAGAAATGGGTTTCGCTGCTGGCCTATTCATAACCCCGCGATTCCGCCTTGGTTTATTATTCCAGCTCTGTGTATACCATAGTTAAGAACCTACAATATTTTGTGGTAGTTGTGGTAGGTGATCTTATCATGGACATATAAAGTGTGGTACAATCACGTACATCCCGCACCGACCCGCGCCCATGTAAGACTATAACACCAAGGTTTCCCTGGGCCCGAACTTCTCTTGGCAGCCCTGTACCATGGTGGGCCCCCCCCTATGGGCAGCTTTTTTGTTTAATTACTGTGGTATAATTTGTAGTATATATGAGTTACTCCAATTTGGTACCTTGATTTTATCTAACTACTAAGCATACTCCAAAATACCGCCTGTTAGGGATACAAGTTTAGCGACTACTTTGCTCTTTCCCAGTCTATGAAAGCCCAAAAGCAGTTATCTTTTTTTTCAAAAGTGCTTTTCAATGTACTTCGGCGAACGTAAGGGTTAATCGCTCAAAAAACACCACTTTGCACCTGAATCTCAGCCCTCTCTCACAGCGAATCAGCGACGTTCATGTGAATGCATACTGCCGCTTCTGACAAAATCTCATACTGTTTTTTTTTTTCTTTTTTTTCTCCACGGCAACGAAACTTCAAGCCGGCCACGGCAGCGAAACTTCACTAGCCGGGCCA
>JAMKCH010052054.1:0-10494 GCA_023653785.1 Ophioderma brevispina | reverse complement strand
CTTTCATATACATTAGCCATCACCTGCAATGCTTAAGACCAAATCAGCGCCTGATGGGAAGGCAGAAACGATTTTTAATCATTAATGCAGGTCGCCGGCGAAATTAATCAACGACGCGGACGGAAATGACGTTTAACACAAGAAAACACACGCCGTATGAAGACTGTGTTTCCACGGCATGCACCCTTTGTGGTTTTAATATCAATGAGTACGAGTCTATGATATTCATGTAATATACACATTTTTTTTTTTTTTTTTTAAACTTAAAAGTTAGCCTACAAACTACCGGGATGTCTTTAACCTCTTATTGCAACGTCCTTTCTATTTTTGAGTTGATGTGTTATTTTTTGCTGTAAATTGTATCCCTTATCTCTCCCAATGCATAGAATATATTTGAGGCAAATGAAGAAAAGAAACTTTTCATTATTTTGTGAAAATGTGCCAGATGGCGCACTGTAAGTTATTACGAAGTTATTAGTTATAAAAAGGAAAGAGGGGTTATGCGTCATACATTTCCTATAGTAATGCATGACGGACCGAAAACACATTTGCATTGATCTTATGTTATTTTTTTTTTCAACTTAATCCCTAACGTACCTTATTGCCTTTATTGCACTTTTCAAAAATCATGCGACGGACCCCTCTGTCTTGTTTTAGGCGGAAATTGCCCCAGATCTAAAACAAGAAAAATAAATAATTTTTTTCCCTCCCTTTTTTACGGTGTGATCGTCAGGTTGGTAGTAATTTTTCGAAAGGACTTTGGGATGTGAAAAATGGACATTAGTGACAGACACCTCCCTCTTGTATTAATTCCTGACCACAGTTCCAATGCAAGATGCGGGGACGCCACGCATTACACACTCCTATCGATTTTAAATGTAGACGACGTTTGCATAAAAGGGACAATTCTCGGAAAGCGTGATCCACAGCCTCGTCCCCCGTTTACCTCAAATAAATTGAGATTTTATACAGTATGAAACCGTTTGCCCAAGTACAGTATGTGTGCCTTTAGTCTTATGGCCATTCGATCTACTATGTTAATTCTGTATTTTCTGTCCGTAAAACGGACGGAAATTACAACACGGTAGCCCATGGGCGCTAAATTACTCATAACATCAAAACAAGCAGTCAGAATCAACTAAAAATTTGGAAACTAACCTTTTCTTGATGATAATCTGAGTGAAAAATATATCGATAAGTAAGATCACGAAATCACCTTTTAAACACCTCTGATTCACCGCTGACCTTTTGAATACCAAGACAAACAGGTAAGTGCGCATTACGTCCGTTATTGTATTGAAGTAACTTTCAGAGATCGGTGGTGATCTTCTGTTGCTATAGTTCTACCATGAAAGAAAGGATAAGAAGGAACCACAACGACTTCCACAATCAGATTTTAATCTGTTTATCCATTCACCCACACAAAAGGAAAGATTCAACAGCCACCCTTGATCATAATCCCTCTGCCGCAATCGATGATGGCGAGCAATCGTTACTTGTAGAATAGTTTTGAAAACTCTGGTCCGGAACAAGTAAAAGGTAAAAGAATTGCATTATACAACATGGTCGGGTGTCTCCGGGTTGTATTGTGTGTTTCCTTATATAAGAAGTATAAGAAAGTTAATGTATGTACGTCGTTTAGCGTGCAGCTTTACTGCCAAGACTGCCCGTGTTGAAAAATAAAGGATGAAGTTTGACTAAATTTGAACATGGACCCGGGGGCCGTTCTGGATTGTCGTCGTCACCCATGCTCGTTCCAGG
This sequence comes from Ophioderma brevispina, assembly GCA_023653785.1. Lineage (NCBI taxonomy): Eukaryota > Metazoa > Echinodermata > Ophiuroidea > Amphilepidida > Ophiodermatidae > Ophioderma > Ophioderma brevispina. Next base: position 8,733 of record JAMKCH010052054.1, on the reverse strand, counting down.
GGTTCTGAAGTTGACCCCTAATGGACCAATTTTCAGTTACAATATTAAAATATACCCTGCCCCTAATTGGACCAACTTTGGTGAAAATTATACTAGTTTTCAGTGAAAAATATACACCCTAACGGCACAGCCGGGTTATAAATATGAATCCAAGAAAGGTTACTGTGCTATTTTAAATATATTTTCCACTAGTATTATCCCAGTTGCCCCCGACAGAGAAAGTGAGAATGGACTACCAAAAATGCCAGTGCAGTCAATCCACTGAGGAGAGAGTTTATTCCAAACTCATTATGCAAGCGAGAGAGAATACATGTACATTATAGCATCAGGAGCTGAAAGTTCTACACTCCTATAACCTCGTGTATAGTCATATCTAGATAGATGCAATTTTTGTATTTACCACACGAGGACATAGCAAGGAAAATTCGCGTAGCCCTCCGGGTAAACCGTGCCCTGGAGGTGTACAAAAGTGGCAAAAAAATTACATGAAGCAGCGCGGCTGGGAAATCCCGAGGCTTTCTTTCTTTGGCCGGGTTAACCTGCCCTGTATGATCAATTGTAATTTTATGCAATATCAAAGCTGGAATGTTTTAGAGTGTTGCATTTCATATACTAGGATTAGTGATTTGCATAGTTCGTATTTTGAAAGTATGGATGTTGGAAATTCCGTAGCCCCCCTGGGTAACCGTGCCCTAGAGGTGAATTCAACTTTTAGTGGACTTTAATCATGGGAATGAATTGTAGTACGGCTGGTTTTTTAGATTCCCGAGGCCTGCCTGGGTTAATTACTGTGTACCCCTTATGACTCAATTTGTTTTTTATGGTGATAATATCAAAGCTGGAATTGATTTAGCTTGTGAATGCATCATGAAATGTACATGTTTCTTATCTGAAAAAGTCACTTATGTTATTGTTCTTCTTCAATAAATAATATCCTCGAACTGACAATTCTATTCATTAAAAGAATGACGGTTGATTGAGTTGTTCTGTATTGTTTAATTTTTAGTGAATAAGAAAAATTTTAATATTATGAATTAAACGGCCAACCAAGTACTGACAGTCTTCTTGCTTTTAGTAACGTGCCAATGTCCACTATTTCTACCCCCCCCCCCCCCCCCCCCCTTAGTCAGATTTCCCCCCCCCCGGCGAAGACAAGGGGAAACTGTTTTTTTGATTTTTATGAAAATGGTTGAGTTGTTTAGTCTCTGCCAATATATTATTTATTATATGTAGTGGAGTGACAAGCTGGAGATTTTGAGGGGTAGGATGTTATGACGTTGATGGATTTTAGTACGCCATTCCCAAAGAGATGTTACGTGGAGCAGAAAATTTTATGATGTAAGACATTACATGTATCATTGACATAACTTTCCCATCCTTTACATACATGAAAAGAAAAAAGCCTAGACCATTATAAAGAGGCCGAATATATCCGACCAAAATATTTTTAGCGGTTGAGCCGCAAATCCCTCCATGCGACACGTGTCAGTATAATGTTGCTTAATTGAATAGTAAATAATTATCATGGACGTGCAAAGCGATTAACGTGGTAGCGGCCATTGCTAAAAATGCCTGCCCACTCATTTCTACATAACCCATCTATTGTCCTTCCTTGTAGTCTGTCGTATGATGTGTAATTCCGCGTCAAAAGTTATTTCTATTGTAATTTATGAAGCGGTCACTGCACCCTTATGCTCTGTGGTTTAGCAGCTTGTCCTCATTCATCCACTTCTTGCATTTATATAGCCTAGTGTATATACTTCATTGTCATTGCAATGTTATTTAATTAAACTTCACTCATTCCTACAATTACTTAATACTGCCTTTTACCCCTATGTTGCTAATTACTGTATATTGCATGTGTGATTTAGCTTATCAAAACCGAGCATGCCATGCCTGAGATAGATGGATGTGAAACGAACAAAAGGGGAAAAAACGCCAAATGGATGATGACCATAAAACTTGAGATTATGAAATTTACAAAGGTTCAAGTGAACAATATTCTTTCAACGGAGTTAACCCTACAAATGATGGTAACTGAAACCAAAATAAGTAATGGTGGATCTACATCCTAAAGTAGGTAATTTGAAAGAATAAAATGAAAAACCTGACTGAACAGATCAACAGACCAGGTTTGCCCTCTCACGTAAAATACGTGTAAAAGAAAAACAAGTCACTCAATGCTTTCATGAAAGTGAAGCCATCGGTTTAGAATAAAACTTCCAAAACAACGGTTAGAGAAAAAAGTAGAAAAAAAAATAAGAGCCCAAGAGATTTTAGTGCGCGAAATCATGCGAGGTTAAAAAGTACCAAAACTAAAAGGGGTGGGGGAATGATCTAGAAAAAAACACAAAAGGCATACGACGTAAGCGACTGTGTGTGATGCGATGGGTGACCGAATCATAAAAACAATTAAAAAAACAGCTATACACACATTTTGGAATAACAACAAAAGTCAAGACCACATGAACGCAAAAATTAGGCCGGTTGGCCTACTTGATAATTGGAACCCTTACATGTAGCAAAACGGTGCAAAACCCCACACAAATCAATCAATGCGTACCATTAACATGTGAAAACAGTGCTTTGGAACAATGTACCTCATCAGAGAATCACATTCTTTGGTCCATTTTAATCTCTTAAAAACTCTCAAATTACTTAGCATTTGGTGATGTGGGTATTTGATTATTCATGCCTGTTCCTAGCTTTAGTACACATGTTAGGTATTATGTTCACTATGCGAGTCGAGGACTCGGTTGGTAACATGCTTTAAGCACTGTATGTTATTTATTATTGTTATTAATAAAACTGTTTGGACATAATGAAAAAACCTCGAAAAGGTTTTACCGGTTATAAGTTTTATAGATATTTTTACAGCTCACAAAACACGTAACAATGCGGTATAAAGAAATGGCCATTGGGTGACCCCCGTTAAACAGCAACATTATAGTTTCATGCTTATCCCGTTGACGTTCATGGACCCCGAATAATGGCTCCCAAGGTACTATAAACACACAGGTGTAAAGAAAAACTGAGTGTCACCCATGAAAGAGGTCCTAGTTACCATTAGCACATTACATGATAAAAAACCGTAACCTTGTAGACGAGGCCACTTGGGTACATTCTGAAAACACGGCCGCATACAGCACTCAAGGGAGGAAACACATGGACAGAGGGTTGGTAGGACACTCTGGACACATGGACACAGTATTATATGGCTTTTTCTCTTTTAACCAAATAAAAAGGATTTCAACTAATTAAGGTAATTTGCGGAAAAAAAAAAAACAGAAAAAAAAACATGCAATAGTAGATAAATGATTTAAAACAAATACATATGGTAGGTATCTACCGATTTCAAATGGCATGGTTATGGTACCTTCATTCAATTAAGATAAAAATTGTTTCCAGTTACAGGGAAAGGGACATTACCAACCACATCGTTTGTAATCAAAATTTCATTTGAATCCGGGTTACCAATACAACTGAAGCGGTAATGGACTGTAACCATAGCCCAAAGAGACTGTCACGATTTGATGGACCAGGTGTGAAGTGGTTTTCGATACTGAGGAGCGGGCCCAAAAATATAAAAACCGAAATACTGACATGCTTAAAATTGCTATAAAACCAAAGCACGCACGCCAATGTTTTAAAGTAAAAACGGTACCTAAATGAGCAATTTGTTTTAAAACAACGAAAATTAAAAAAGAACTAATGGAATATATGAAACTGAATGCGACAGGGAGGAAGGAAATCAATAATTTAAAAGACTTAGCAATGCGATATGTTCTAGAAACATTATTATGTTGCAATTGACCTAGATGGACAAAAAGGCAACGGTTAACCATCGTGGAGCACGAAAACACTTTAGAATAGAGTATAGAATGAATGAAATCAATTCAAGCTTGTACGGAAAAAAAAACCCATTAATAAGAATGCAATCGAGTTCCGCGTCCGAATTAACATATCAGAGTAATATTGCATAGGTTCAATTGCACAGTTAATGATTTACAAGGCCGAACAGATCACGCAATTAAAATTGATGTATAAAAAAATTACGTAAGCTATGGAAGATTGTGCCACGAACAAAACATACTAACGTTTCATGCTAGAAAATACCTTCAACACTACTCGTTATCAGTTGCTGAGGAATGAGTAGCACGCTATATGAACGCTTTGAAGATTTTTGCACTGGATTTCAGCTGAGGAAATAACACCGCCGACCACTACATTAGAATGAGTTAACATACCAATACCGGGCCGGGTCGAAAACAACAGCGTTAGAATTTGGTGATGAACTACAAGCGGTTAACTTACAGGATGCCATGAAGAACAAATTAAGAAAGGTCAGTACCTGCATGAATTCTCTTGAAAAAGTACAAGACGAAAAGATCCGCTAGGTGACTGGTTTTGAAAGTGGCCATTTTACTAGCAAGGTTTATTTCTATCATCATAGGTCGCAGGCCGTAGGTCTACCCAAAGAACTCCAATTCTGTCGAAGATGACCTCCGGTCGTGAGTAGTCCAAAATTAACTTCAATCACATTTCCATGACTAATATTGCGGTTTGAAGCAATTTATAAGAATTTATGCCATCCGTAAATCTCAGGTACAGGGTCATTTAAATTAAGAACGCTTATTCAACAACGGTGATTGAAAAATAACGATAAATCGCAGAATATAGGGAACCCTATGCGTCGTTTGGCAACAAAAAATCTTCCGATAAAATTATCTTAAGAATTACTGTTTGCAAAAGGAACGGCACACAAACAGTGGAAGAGCACAGAATTGCGCGATACATAGCGGGGACGCGTTGAAGTGCGGAACCGCGGACGGGAACGGTGAGAGGCCGATCTGACATATCGGAAAAAGAATTGTGTCCCTCCCACAAGAGTGTCCTTTCTCCCTCCAGAGGCGGATTGGCTATGATATGAAGAGAACAATCCGATCACAAGGCACACAAAGATGGACGAATGCAAGCATACGCTTGGCGCCTAGATGCGTTGGTGCTACGAGGAAACAATGTGGATTGACCCCTTCTCTGCAGGGGGGGGCAAATGGTTTTTATACGAGGGGCCTATGAAAAACGTTGTTATAACTCTCTTTGTTGAATCCACTTGTATGCAAAAATATTGTGTGATTGAATATATGATCACAATAATTTTTTTACACTGTACTGCATTATTTACATAATATTTATTTTCATCGTGTTTTGCTGTAGACCTATTAATATGATGAACATATAAAAATTGATTGAAGATTGAAGGTATACATTTGCAATGAGATTTCTACTCCTTGTCGGACCTGTTCTCAATACATGAAAAAAGATACACATTTTAAATAGCCAATATACAAGAAAAATGAACTTGTGCTATGCAAGAACAAATCACCATTAGGGTTATTTGCTGATATGTTTAAGTTAATTTTATATTTGTATCATTGAACCAGTCACAATCAGCAATCACAACTGAATTTTGTACCCCAGGGGGACTGATGGCTTAATTTGAATTGATACCCCAAGCGTTAGTCCCGCATTTGCAGATAGTTCCTCTTTTGCATGGGTCCCGACCGAACGAAATCCAAGAAACCCCGGCGCGTGTTGCTCGGTTTCCATGGAACGCCCATATTTTTGAGTATTACTCGCCATGAAGAAACAACCACGAACTGAGAATTTTCTCGAGCGAGAAAATCCTGAATAAGAGTATCATAGGAAGGGCCATTGAGAGAAAAGGAATAACAATTGCAAGTATGGGGCGGCAGATAGATCGTTCAAACGTCAAGTGGGTCGATTTGTGGTTCCTTCTTATCCTTCTCTTCCATGGTTCTACAGAAACCACAAAACAAACCTATTTTTTTTAAAAAAAAAGTCCAATTGATTTCAACCCTTTGTTTTAATTTTATGGGTATTTTGTAGATTTCATATTCCCATATAGACCACTATGTTAATTAATTGTGTTAATTAAGGTCCTGAATGAAGAATAAATTCATATCCAGGAGCGTGTTGTTTTATTAGACAAATATATTTTCTTTTCATAACCTGTTTTTGATTTCATACCAACTCGTGGTTCAATCCTCAAAATCTAGTCAAAAAACCTTCACGTCCCTCTCCATCCAGCCGGACAATCGGTGCTTCGTGGTAGTTCGATTAATTTTTGAAATTAAAACATATGAAATTCGAATGCCTCCTTAATTTTAATAACATGAATAGGTCGTTAGGTTTTTCTTATAAGTTATTCAAATGACAAAATTTAATGTAAAATAATATTAAAATTCACGTAACACTATGTATTAAGACGACAAAAAAATAGAAAAAAAAGAAATGACTACAATGTAGTCTACTGTTTGTCCATTGAAGATCACTTGGAATAAGAACTGTAATGGCTTCTCATTCTCAAAGAATTACAGAATAGAAAGAAATTCCAAACAAATCAAAAAATGAACTGTTTAGCACCATTACAAAACCGTCAGCTGCAGGGCGATTTTGAAGGAAAAAAAAGATCGAAGGTTGGTCATGGTACTACCACCAAGAAACCTTCCTGATACTCTAATAAAAAACACACAGAAAATTAGGCGGATCCGACAAAGTCGTGGTAGGTATTGGGTATTGGTTTGATTCCAATTTTGTTGCCATTAAGGTAGAAGTTGCAGTATTGTCCCGGAGAGTGATATGAAGCAGGGACTCATTATGGCCAACTCAAACTCGGGACTTGCACCGTACATGAAAAAACCCCCACAGCCTTCTTGGAGCCATCCATACAAAGGTTAGCTCCTATCATGTCCCGTCGAATTAGGAGAAAAACCCAGACAGAGTTTAAATAAATATAAATTTTTGGTTTTCAAAGTCTACGTCGTGGCAACTAAACGCAATAAATATTTTATCAAAAAATTCGTCGAAAACAGTGTTTGACCCTATGCAAGTTGCCATTTTCATTTCATAGATCAATGTTAAGCAATGCCACCCAATTTGCCAAAACTGATATATAGGGCTATGCAAGAAGCATTTACCTCCGCTAAAAATCCGAACAATCAATTGCACGGGAATCTGGCCATATAGGCCTACAAAGGTCTCATTTGTAGTTATCATATTCCCCCTAGAAAAGTACGTTGTTAAAACTAGATTTTTATTAAAATCATATTTGTCCCCAATGGAATTTCTTTCAAAATTTAATTACAGGATGGAGTTAGTAGCCTAAACCACTCATTATGTGGAATAGCCGATGAAATGCAGTGGATAATGCTCTAGTGAGTAGTCACTTTTAAATTATCTGATTGACCTGGTTCTCTTTATGTTTGGATCTCCGCTAGACCTATGTGTGTGTTTAAACTACTCACAAAATCTTTCTTGTGTGTAAGTATGGGGGTTTCCATGCATTTATGTTTTGATATAAAAATGGCCTACTGCACCTTCAATGACGTGATTTTTGTTTTGGATATCTGATCCAATATAATATTATTAGATTGTTATATAATGCTATATACGTTTATGACGGGTTCTGACGTATAAACATCTATAATTTGGATAATTTGCAGTGCACCTTGTCCCATTAAAGAGGCACTACCAGTTTCTTTAGATTCAAAGTACATTTAATTTGTATATTTGATTGATTTTGGTGTGTTGGCACCTGTCAAATATATATAGAAAAAAAATAAAAAAATTAAAAAAATTTGAAAAAGGAACTTTCTTGCCTGTTGGAGATTTCATTGTATGGTAAAAAAAATGGCAATATGTCCTCACGAAAAACAAAAACTGTTCAAGCATGTTTCCCCAAAATTAATTATATTCAATGATGTATGTATAATAACTAATATGGGAATTTTGCGTTTAATCATGGGGGGGTCAGCCTGTGGATGCTCAATTTCTTTTTTTGTCTCACGCGTTTTTTGGTTTAGTTTCTGTTGTTTTTTTGTTTGTATAAAGGTGTATATTCTGGTTTTCGTTTGGTTTACATGTTTGTTTATAAAAATTCAAGCAAGCTTGTAGGGTTCCCTCGGATACAATAACTTTCATTATTTGGCGACGATAAAGAATGTAAATTGTAAAAGATCTTGTTTAATGATATCTATGTCGAACAAGAATAAAACGATTAAATTTGTTCACTTATGTAGATGGTCTACGGGATAAAAGAAAAGTTAGAGATTTATTTAAACATTAGAGAAAAAGGCTATTAATTTCATTGCCTTCAAGATGTTTCATTGGGGATAAACAAGTGGAGAAAAGCATGATCGGGCTGAATGGGGATATGAATTGTGGTCTGCGGTTAACAATTCATAATTCAAAGGTGTTGCAATTTTATTCAATAACAATTTGAATTTAAATAAACAAAACGGAGGCGTGATGTGATACGGGAACTGGTGCTTGGCATTAAGTTTGGAAATTGACGATCTGGATATTTACATGATGTTGTCTGTATGGGCCTCCTAATAGAGATGAAACCTGAGTTTTACTCAATAGTAAGGGAGCTTAATTGAACAGTATACAGAACCCTTTTGTATGTTGTGTGGGTGACTGGAATCTTGTTACAAAAACCCTGCTACAGCTATGTAGTTAACTATGTTAGTATTTATAATCCAAATGCGCGCGAAAACACCGTATTAACTATTAGAATTGATCTGAATCTTGTTGATCCATGGGTGATGCTAACACCGACACGCTAAGATACACATGGCGTCGCCAAATATTCCTTTTCAACAAGAGAGGTTAGCTTTCTTGTCTTGTATCCTCAGAACTACTAAACAA
>JAMKCH010052053.1:0-10223 GCA_023653785.1 Ophioderma brevispina | reverse complement strand
CTCGATGTCTTCATTGTTTACTGCACAAGATACTTTTGCTGATATCCCCATAGAATGTATATGGTGATATACGCTGTGCATGTACAATGACCTCTGGGTCATGTATACCTTTGTGTGGTAACTTTGAGTGTGTATTTTGTTCTGAAAAAATAAAGACAAGCTAGTTCTTTCAGGGAAAGTTGTTTAATGATATATCTTCAACATATCTGAAGCAGAGGGGCGGTGTCGAATGTCAACATTGGTTTTCAGGGGGGTCAAAATGTGTCAAAAAAAGTACAATTACCATTTTCAAGGGGCTGTACCTCACTTATTACTTTTCTAATGTGTTCATAATTGTATTGGTTAATTTGGTTTAAAGTTCTACTATGTACCTCTGATTGACCAAAAGATGGACAATCAAAATGTTCTTACTTTTGGAGTTATTACCCCCAGATTTGGCCACAAATGAACAAAGGCGCATATTTAGGCATCATTAACTCTAAAAGTAAACATGCTATGAACTTCCTGATGCCAGATTTGAATTCTACACCAAATATTACCCATAGATGGTGATTTTCAAAGTTTTGGAGGGCTCCATTACTAATCTGTGACCCTCTCAACATAGTCGTTCACATTGGGCAGCACTTTTGATGGTGACCCCCCTAAATTTCCAATTGCTCTAGCGGGAAAACGAAATGGACTATGACGCTCAAAATTTCAGGATTTTCATATTTCATCAATGTCTACCACCACACTTAAAGCGAAAAAATTCCACGACGTGCTGCGGTGCACATCTCGAGTACTCATAAATTTTTTTCTGTACAGGATCTCCTGCAACTTTTGGTCTTTGGTTTTTTCAATTTTGGTTTTCTGGCTTTCTTAATAAACCTGTACCGGGGGGGGGGGGGGGGGGGGTTAATCCAGGCCCAAAAAATGGGGTCTCCGAAACTAGGAGGGGATGATTCCAGGCCCAAAATGGGATCTCCGAAACTAGGTTTCAGAAAATAAGCTGCGATCTCCCTCAATTTCCAGCTACTTTTTGAGGAGTTTTGAAGAAAATTTGGTAGAATATGGCTTTTGACATGAAAAGTAGGGTCTCTGGAAATGAAATGGTCTTAAAATGGGGGTCACTGGAACTAAAAATACAGCAAGTAAACTTGCGCAACCCCCTGGCAAGATGGCAGTATACACAAGGTGGTTAGTTGGCACAGCTGTCAGTTGCAGGGCATCAAAATTCAATAAATTGTTCTCATGGAATAATATCTAGAAACGTAGCATTTTCTGAAAAATGAAAGCCTAACCAAAGGGGAAAATGACCGCAGATGACTTTTGACATCATCCACATATGAAGGAACCCCTATTGCACCTTCACCCCAAGTCTGGTTTAAATCGGACTTAAACTTTTCGAAGGAGATGCAAAAAATGAAAACCTAACCAAACGGGAACTGGAACATGACCTCAGATGACCTTTGACCTTGGTCCATGACCTTTGACATCATCCACATATGAAGGAACCCCTATTGCACCTTCACCCCAAGTCTGATATGATATTGGAGCGGAGTGACGGGCGCAATATATTCAAACTCATAGCGAGACCGATAAATTCTTGTATCCTGCGATAAAAATCATCCAATATTATCATTATTATGTTTTCAGAATCTGACTTGAACCTGGCTTCAAGTTTAGAATAACTAGATCCTATAACACTAGTGAAAAGTATAAACACCACATGGTAACTATCAATATTTTTAAAAGTGAACACCAGGAAACTAGGAAAACCAAAGAAATGGGGCCAGTAGACACAAGGAAACACCAAAGAAATGGAACCAGAAGACACCAAGAACCACCAACAAAATTTCAAACAGTAGACAGCAAAACCCAAAATAATGACACCCCCAAAGAAATGGAACATCCCTAGACTACTTCAGCCAATCAGAAGCCTCCCAGAAAAACTCATGTCCTGGTCTTTTAAAACTCATGTCATGGTCTCAAAAACTCATGTCACTGTCTCAGGTACATGGTTTTATTGTACATTAAGCTGTGTACAAAGGTATACGATGGAAGATTCTGAAAACATAATAATGGTTTAAATCGGACTTAAACTTTTCAAAGGAGACGCAAAAAACCAAAACCTAACCAAACTGGAACACATATACACATACATACACATACGGACATGCGCACCCTCGCAATATCCCCTCTGCTTTTCAAGCCAGGGGGATAAAAAAGAGCCTAAAAATTAGGGTCTTATAGGCGGCACATAACCATACTTCCAATGTGAGAACTCCCCTCCCCAACCTGTACATTTAATTGTTTTGCTGTCATACCCACATTTTGAAATATTTTAATTTTTATGTACCACATTTTTTACCATTAACATTCAATTTCCAATTCACACACGCACACATGCAAACACACACACACAAATGCACACATACACAACAGTTCATAAAAATGATGAAGTGGCATTCAAAGGAAAAAGGAATCATTTTTTAGTTGTCATACAAAGAAAACTTTCTAAATTTAAGAGGTAACATACTCCATGTGTGACAAAATCATATGCCCTGCAAGGCCATCTATGCCAAAACAAACATCCAGGCCAACAGATAAGCCCATGTGGTGTATATCACTTACACTTGACAGTTACTAACCTTGATGTCCAAAAAAATGGTTCCCTGTTTCTTGGTAGAGACCCTACTAACAATGCATGCAAAGAGTCCCCAGACAACTACAGTGAACCAAGAGTATTGACTATAATTGATTTTAGTCTTACAAAAAATGTGTTACAAGTGTTACAAGTCTAACACTTGTAACACATTTATTGTAAGACTAAAATCAATTATAGTCAATACTCTTGGTTCACTGTAGTTGTCTGGCGACTCTTTGCATGCATTGTTAGTAGGGTTACAAGTGTAAAACTTTCTGTGCGTTTCTTGACAGTTATGCCCTGTTTCTTGCGTGAAAATGTATTCCAGGGGGGGCGTGTTTTGGGGCCCTAGAGACCTTTTCCTCGACTCTTTCATATCACTGTTTTGTTTTTCATACGTGTAGAATTGGAAATAAAGTTTGAATGAGCAGATTGACTGTCACCAGCACTTCATATTAGATTACTTCATAAGCACAACAAAAAGGACAATTTCCTTTTGTACAGGGGTCAAAATTAAAAGTTGCTCTTATTTGGACTACAAAAATGTTTGCAAATTTTAGGTTTTCAGAGATCATAGGGTAAAATAAGGAATAGTTTGAGTGTCTCAAATGCTTAGTTATCAAAGTAGGGGGAAACCAAGGTGCAAGTCCCATGAATGCAATGGACACTGACCTTCTGTGCCACTACATCTAAAAAGAAAGAGACACTGGCAACATTTGAAAATGGTTTTGCAACTCGAGGAGAATTTTTCAAAATCGTATTTTTGGATGGTTGTTGTAAAGCTTTTATATACATTGCCCTCACCTGAAATTGATTAAGACCAACTCAGAGTCTTTGGGTAAACAGGAACAATTTTATAATAACGCGCCCGGCGCAATAAAGGCAGACTCAGAGAGTTCATGAGGAGGGCGCGGGCGCCCTCAGTTCCAAAAAAAAATTGGTTGTTTGAATGTACAATGCTTGTCCAATACTAATCACTGTGTGGAACTGCTAAGCTTAAATCGGATACCTTCATATAGAAATTCACAACGTTGTTATAAAATCCGGATCCGGAATTGTGTTATACACAGTATCATATGGGAACGTATACTACACATAAAATGTTTACTGCATCAACACGAAAAAATCTCGATTCATTTCAAATTTCGGAATTGTGATTTTTAGGTTGCTATCTTTAGTTCTAGTTGACTATTTTCAATTATTACACATAATATTCGAAATCTTTGAGTCGGACTTTAATTCAGCAGACAAGAAAAAGCACGCCATATGCATGTTTTCCACGGATGAACCCTTGTTTGAATGGTCTGCGAACTTTGTGGTTTTAATATCAAAGATTACCAGTCTATGTTGATTTCATGTAATACACACAACACTAGACTCAACAACCCCTCCCCAGTAGAAAATGGGTCTGGGATGCCCCTGGAAATGAAATTTGCCAGCGAAAAAAACTGTCAATTACAACCAGACTCATTAATTACAAAGAATTATAGTAGAAACAAAAACTTAAAGCTTGAAATTTAATGGATTATTTAAATTCTGAAACTTATTAGGCCTAGTTGGCCCTAGATCGGGAATTTGAAGTCCTTTCAAAGTTTGTCCCAAATCTATAAGTCATTGAAATAAGAGAATGACATTAAGCAGTGACGTACCGCATACATTACACCATAAGAGTACTAGGAACTAGAACGGGCATCAAATATGATCCAGTAAATGAACAAATGTCGTTTCCCATTTGCTGTTCCTTAGTTTACTTAAATTCATGGGAGTGCATCAATATTGATCCGAGCGGCAGAGTACATAATACTGTTAGCTGATTTAGAGTAAGATGATGGCTAGCAATTAGGGTATCAACCGCCAAACAAGGGCTGAATGGAATAGATCGTTGTACGAGCACTGGTCTCGCAATCCAGAGGTTCGCTGTTCGATCCCGCTTCAGCCAATGATTCTTTACTCAGTTTAGGTGTAATTGGTTATGCAATCAGGTGCATCAAATATGATTCCAGTACATGTACAGAATGTCGTTTCCCATTTATGTTCCTTAGTTTACTTAAATTCATGGGAGTGCATCCATATTGATCCGGGCAGTAATAAGACTGTTAGATGAGTTCGAGTAAAGTAAAGATGATGGACTAGCAATTAGGCGGATCAACCGCCAACACAAGGGCCGAATAGCTCAGTTGGTAGAGCATGGTCTCGCAATCCAGAGGTCGCAGGTTACGGAATCCCGCTTCAGCCAATGATTATTTACTACGCGGTTAGTTTATATAATATATATATATGGAATCCATAGGGCGAAAATTTAATAATTCATTAGTCTATATTGAGCCTTTCTTATTATGCTAATTAATAATATTCAGGTTTCTTGTTAATAATGGATTTTATGTCGCCTTAAAGTTACTCTTTGTTTGCGCTTTTTCCGTCAAAAGAAATGAATATTAATTTATGCCAAATGAGAGATCATCTCATTAAGCTAAACAATAGATATGCATATTAAATTAGCATAATAAGAAAGGCTCATTATAGACTATGAAATAGTAATATTTTCGCCCTATGATTCAATCTAGTAATTACGCAGAACCACGACCTAATATATATATATATATAATAATATATATATACAAATGGTATATTAGGGAGACAGTTGAATAATTAATAGCGTAATAATGAGCTCTTATAGTTATTAAATTAGTAATATTCATATCCTTTGTTATTCTAGTGGATTAACCTTAATTTGCTAACTTAATATTCATATCCTTTGACGGAAATAAACCGCAATTCTAAAAAAAAGTTAGGGAGACGTAATTCTCCCTAAAGTATTATAGTACATAACCAAAAAAACACCCCCCCTCCCCAAAAAAAAAACAAAAAAAACAAAAAAAAAAAAAAAAAACAAACAAAAAAAAAAAAAAAAAAAAAAAAAAAAAAAAAAAAACAAAAAAAAACAAAACAAGATCATTCGTCTCCCAAATGTGCGATATAGGGTTATAACTATATATAGATACATTCAATACATAAGTGTATTCATACAACCCAAATGGCTCTTACATAGCGACAAAATCAGTTGAGACATTTTACTATAATGGATCTTCCAGGGCGATCCCATATCACAAATTATATTTTCATCGTAATTCAACAATTTCCAGAGGAAACTGACGCCAGTATGAAACCCTCCAGTTATTCTCTAAATGGCTCTAAGTTTATTACAACACCATTTGCTGATGACTTTAATCTCATGACAACAAAAAGAAACTCACCAAGATTACTTAATGAAATTTCTGCATGGACCACGTTAGATCTCAAATTAAAACCAGAGAAATGTAAATCAATTTCGATTGTGAGTGGAGACCTACCCCAATTGAGTTTAGGTTGGGGAGTACAAGTGGCTCTATTAAAGTGGACCCACACAAATTCGCGGGTCCCATCTCCATTCTTAGGTAAGCATGAAGATGTGCATGATCATGTCAAGGAACATTTTACAACTCGAATTGATGTATTGACAAGCTTCTTGTCAGAGGAGAGTGTACAAAAATAAGATTAAAAAAAACTATCTCTTACCGTCATGTCGCTTTCATTCTCATTGTTCATGACGTGACGAAGACACATCTCTGCCCTTGACTCAATTGTAAATAATACTTAAAAAGCTGGTCTGTCTAGCACATTCAGTGCTCAGAACTTTTTCTATATCCCTCAATTTGTTGGACATCAAGTCGGTCCATCAGCTTTATCTTGAGGCCCACACCACAGCCCATTGGTCATATAGGTCTAAAGCCGATCACAAAGTAAGTCGCGCTTGGACTCCCGTCTTGAAAGAGAGGAAATGGACTAGAAAATTTTCCACAATTAATTACTGCCAAATGCAGTTGATGAAGGCTCGCCATCCAACCCTGATGCCTCTCAAAAATCAGCCTGAGACCGCCCTGGTTAAGCCATCAAAAACTGGGTTACTGAAACCTGTTTAACCACCTAAAACAATTTGTGTTCCAAAAGGTAACATGTTTCCTTGTTCCTTCAGGAGAAAATCTGAACACCTTGGAAATCATACAATGACAATCTCCCTAAGGGGCATCATGAAATTTATGCTAAATTTCTTTTGTTGATCCTTACCAACCAAAACAACTTAGTCGCTGGGGAAAAAAGAAAACAATTCAATTTGTTCTTTGTGTGGTAATAAAGAGACCCTCATGCATGTCCTCACCAGTTGTAAAATTATGCTTGATCAAGGCCGTATACTTGGCGTCATATAACTCTGTCTTCGCAAGACTATGGACCGTGCTCTTAAAAGATCAAAGACCAATCTTGGAAAATGTACTCGATCTCTCTGATGCCACTAAAAACAGCAGCACCATAATCCCACCTGAAATCTTCATACACAGAGAGACCGACCTTGTGCTCATCAACGAGGGCTCCATATATCCTCATCATTGTTGAGCTTAGTATTCCTTGAGCAAAACATCCACAAAACAACTGAGTACAAAAAAACAGATATGCTTAGTCTATCGTCACTGATCTGCAAGAAAACCCCGGTTATGACACTAACCTATTTTGTGTTGAAATTGGGAGCAGGGGTCTCATTTCCAATTCAAACAAGCTTGCTTTAGATTCAATTTTCCCCCCCCCCCCTTCCATTGCAAGAAAAAAAACAAAACCACCGAAGCAAGTCGTCAACAAGTTTTAAAAAGATTATAAGCAAATTGCAATAATTTCATTCGTTACTCAATTTTCTACTCCAAATATGATAACGAAGGGACTTGATAAACTGCTTGTTTCCTATTAAATGTGCAATAGCAGGGCTGGTCCCCAACTTTTTTCTTTGATACTTGTTTTATTTAAAACTTTGTCATCTCAGGTGTGAATGCTATTTTAAAAGTTTAAACTTTATGATTGTGCTTGTACTGTTGATGCTTGCGGAAAATGAGTTTGGGTGTCCAACTTAGTTCTCTTGTTCTTGGCTATATATGTTTTCTTTTCAATTTTGGATGTAAATATTGTTGTGAATAAAAGATTGAAATGAAATAAAAAGATTCTAAAACTCAGAACTACTGCTTCCTTATTACGTAATTACATACCCAAAATATGTAGAAGTAAAAAATGCACAAACATTTTTTATTGTCAATACCCAACACTATGTACATAGGGTTACTATGTCCAATATATTCAGTTGTAGTTCATACAACCCAAACTGCTCTTACATAGCTGACAAATAGTGGGACATTTTGACTATACAGAAAGATTATGTCAGCTGCTTTTTAGAGACTACAAATCCAAGCTCAGGTGCCCAGACAAAAGAAAACAGTCCCCAGCCCTGTTAGTCCTTTGGTAGTAATTTATCAATATTATAGTGTGGGGGGTGTGTATTACCGTAGGATTTTCATGCTAAATTGCTTGTGTTGATGTTTGGGTTTCAATATGCCTAAACTGTCAGAAAAATTATGGGCTGCAAAATTTTCGACTGATGCCCCCTTCAAGGGGGAAATATTAGTAAAGGGAAAAATTAAAATCGGGTCAAATGTGTTTTAATGCTACACTAACGCGGTCCGTATAAGATTAGGAAAAAGTATATATTTGTCTAGGTTCAACCTTTAGTTTAAAGCGGTATAGCCCCATAATGTTTTTTTTTTTTTAGTTGTCAAGGTCACCGTGGGGGTAAATGCTCCCGAAGTGCTGAAAGTGGTGTCAAATGATTCCTTGTGGTCATACTGAAACAGAAAAATGCACATTTTATGATTGATCTTTTGATAATCACCATTGCGACACTAGGAAAGTTCTGGGGACCATAGACCCAGTAGACCTTGCGACATTTTGCTATGTAACTAGCAATCCATATATCACACACTGTAAAATAATACATTTTGGAGCGTGTTGAGACAATACAAAACAACTTATCACCAGTTTCAACAAAATAAGAGATGTGGCAAATTCCACCCCAGGATGACCTGAACCATTATGGGGCTATAGCGCTTTAACTAAAGGTCGAACCTAGGCAATATATACTTTTTCAATCCTTATAAGGAGACGAACATGTTAAGTACATTTAAAACACAATTTGAACTCGATTTTTAAATTTTTCCCTGTAGTAACATTTCCCCTTGAGGAAGGGGGCAGGCAGTCCGAAAATTGCACCCCCATCAGGTTCTGACTGTCTGGTCCCTATTGAATGAAAAAACAGCAAGAAAATCAACTTAGCACCAAAAATTCATCCGGGAACTGTTTCATGACCATACCGACACAACTAAGAAGGTTCACATTAGCAAACTCTAGAGGGAGGTGATCATGCAGTATCAAGCTGATAGAGCCTGTACAGCACTTAAAAATTGCTTCACGTGTGTTCAATGGAGGAAAAAAATCCACTAAATTGATTAAACCCACTTTAAAACTAATCTAAGAACTTTAAGAACCAGGGGTGTTAGTTTGATTTATGAACTATCCTATAGTAAACACCTGGTTTTACGGGGTTGAAGCAACCGTAACGCACACAGAACCATTTGTGGAGAAATTACAACCTTCCCATACAGTAAAGCATAGGAGTCATTGAGGTCACAACAAAAGTGTACTTGTTACATGTGCGTGCTTTCACAACTGCCACACACACGATTTTGGATCATTTTGGCTTGAAGTTTGTCTGTAACTCAGCTAAGACTTGGGCTACGTATTTATTGACCCCTCATTTTAAGGAAAGTAAATTTAACTTTCAGTGAAAACACTTTCAGATTATAAATAATGAAATATAATATTTGTGAACATTCTTACCACACTATTAGTATAGAGTCCTGCATATGAAGCACATACATCAATACAGGAACGCCAAAACACAAAAACATAAATAGTGCTGCCAATTTGGGTCTCATTTTCAAGCCTTATCATACTGAGGATCTACTTTTGTTTTTGAAATTTGGTAAAGAGATGGGTGAATTTTCAACCATTTTAAAAATATTTTTACATGTATGTATTTAAGCAAATAAATCTGAAGATTTAATATATATATAGTAGGTATATATTATATATAGGTTATATTATATATATATATATATATATATATATATATAATATTAAGTCCCCACAGAAAGTTTGAGAATATTTGGTAACCATATATTTTCTCTGGGGTGTGATGGAGTTTATGGAAAAAATCCTGAATGGTAAAAAAATCCTGGAAAATGGCACAAAATGACCAAAATGCTTAGAACAGGCTGAAATTACAATAAAGTTGCAGAAAAAATTTTTAAAATTAAAAATCCTGAAATCAGGAAAAAAATATGAAGAATACACCTCTGATTTCTGAATTTTATTGAGAAGAAGTTCATCATATTTAGTATCACAACAAAGCTTGTTCTTTTAGGTTAAAATGAACACCTCAGTGCGACCATTACTTGGTTTTGAAGCAAAGTTTGCCCTTAAAAGGTAGCAGGGTCAAAAAGAAAATGTGCCAAATCTGGACTGAAAAGCACTATTAGCTGTGATTATTCAATTTAAATCATGACATGAACAGAAAAGACAGGCAAGGATAAAACAAGCATGAGTAATTAAACGTACTCATAATAGCGAGGTATCCTCCGTATGCTTATGACAGCTGACATCTCCTTCTCATGATGCTCACAAGTCT
>JAMKCH010052052.1:0-15571 GCA_023653785.1 Ophioderma brevispina | reverse complement strand
TCAACCTCTGCCTTCACACAATATTACAGAAATAAAATATCCATGCTGTTATAGCCAACTTCTGCAGCATTCATTCCATCATCTTCATGTTAGTAAAATCCCAGAGGCTATTTTTTGTTTAAAAATATGACATAAAGAAGTATTATCATATACCATATTGTCTGTAATAATTGCCCCTTTTCAAAATGAGAGCGTTTATTATACGTCTTTTGTTCTGAATGTAAACCATAGCCAGCAACATCTGGAATATTATATCCAATGCTCCCTGCAGAAATGATCAACGTTTGAACAAGCTCATCGACATTAAAGGTGCAACCAGAGATTTCACATATCAGGTGTCTCTAAAAAATCTAAAGTACTGATTTTTGCCCTGATGTAAGGCTTTCCATCAAATATATCCCCATCTGAAAGGATCAAGCTGAGAAATGTTTCTTTGGTACAAAAATTGTGAAATTTCTAATTTCGTATAGGAGCAAATACGAAATTCAGCCTATGTTTTACATTGAAATATAAGCAAATCAAAATGGTTTTTTTCAATCTCTCTTAATTCATTTCTGTAGAGAAATACAAGTGTGAAATTACTATTATGACACAATATTTGGGTGCCTCAAAATCTCTCGTTGCACCTTTAAGAGACATGAAGACATTTCCAGAAAGAAGCGCCCCCAATTTTTTTCAAACCCAGGTTTTTTGCATATTTGGAATGCTTACCAACGTATTACACATCTGAAGTGAATAAGCCAAATACTACGTCTTTTTGTAATAAGATGATGATTTAGTATTTTCTAAAATCAAAAATTTTGAAAATCAAAGCATGGTTTTCTATAGGGACGATTACAATAGTGCGCAAGTTCAAAACAAATTTTCTGGGTTTTGTTAGCCTTTCATCAAGGCGGTGCACTTTATTTCCTACAGTCCCTGTACACGATGTGGTATAGCGCCCTCTCACAGCGAGTCTCTTGCGCATCGCCTTTCCACATTTATTTTGTGTTTTGTTTTTCTTTATTTTTCGGGATAAATCTTCCATCACTTTCCTGGGAACTGATATGCTTGCACAGAACTATCCCTATTTGCGCAAAGACGCCTCGCTCCGCTTGGCCACAGGCTTCGCCTTTGACACGCGCCTCCGGTGCTACTGGTTGAGGCGTCTTTAACAAAGACTAGGTTTTCTTTTGTACTTGTTTGTCCAATACACCTTGTACTTGTGTGTCCAATACACCTTCGGGGGCATTCAGGGGCATTTATTAGAGGTGGAGCATTTATTACAAACAATACGATAATCTGTTTTCTTAACTATCTTAACCCCTTGGGCATTTTTTTTCAATAAAGATAACACAGAAAACAAGCTTTCAGTTTATACTTGAACACAAAATATATAATCTGCTGAATTTGAGTTCCATTTTGATTGTCACTCCACAAAACATGTTCTCTTTGAGAGCATTTATATGAATACACTAAAAAATTTGCACATAATTCATGCATTTGGATGCATGTCAGCCACAAAAGCTTCTCGTGCAAAACTGGAGTATTTGTGGCATATTCTTCGAAGAACAAACCTACATGGACTTCATAAGCCAAACATAACATCCTTTCCTTAGATTTGAACACACAAGCTAAGCACAGCTTTATGCCCCCACCAATATAAAATGTAGAGTGACTACAACAAACAGCATTAGAATTTATCTGGATGAAACTAAAGCAGCACTTTTCAGCATATTAGAATGATGACCTCAGCTGTGACCACTTGATGACCTTTCAGGTGACCTTTCTGATATAACTGTCTTACACAAACCCTGCTTGAAGGATTTCTATGACTGGGCATGCCAAATATCATTCCTTCCAGCAAGGAAAATAAGCATTTTAGTAGTTTAATGCCTTCATTTGACCTCTAGATGACCTTTGACCTGAAATGGTTCAATGCATCTGATATTTAACTACCCACTGATCATTACATCATTACTGATGATTAGTTTGATGATGAGAAAGGAACTTTACATAAAAAAATGCTTGGTCTTTTGGGTTAATGGCCTTTTGGGTTAACATTTTAGGTTTAACATTTTGACCACAGAAAAATATGCACATACACACAAAATATGATGGGTGCTGATATTCTCTGTCTCACACTTGTTCGATGGGACAAAAATACTTCAATTAATGACAGGGTATTTCCTAAATTTGCTCAGGATTTACAATTACATACAGGTTTGCAATTCACATGACAAAAGCCGTGTTATTCACACTGGATTTTATACTGCCATCTGTTGATTAAAAGACGATGTTTACACTTGCCATTTGCCATTTTCACCTCCTGGAATACAATTTGAGTTGTAATTGCTTCCTCCTTTGCAAGTGCATCAATTGTTTGAGCTTGTAGATGTTCTATGTTGCTATAAAAAATATATACATACACTGATGCCAATCCCAATACGTGGATCCTGGGTTTCCTACGGGAAATCATTTTTTACCGAAATTCCTATCCCACAATGCACCAACGATGTACGAGTAGATAAAATAAATAGCGCATATATATTCTATGGTGTTTTGTGTCATATGGTCATTTTTCTGTCATAACTGTGCGAAAACCGTTTGCTGTACATAAATTTTACCAGTAACAAGTACTCTTTGATTGCCTTGTAATTTTTGCGCCACAAAATGTGCGCGTAGTTTAAAGGAGGCACACTAAACCGCGAGCGTGCATGGAGTGATGCATATCTACTTGTACATCGTTGGTGCATTGTGGGATAGGAATTTCGGTAAAAAATTATTTCCGGTAGGAAATCCAGGATCCACGTATTTTGGGTAGTATCCATATGATATGCTAAAATACAGCTAAGGACAGATGGGGGAAGACCACAGGGCACTCATAAGGATTTCCACATGATCTTCCCAATTTTTGGCAAACAACTCTATTCACACTACTTTTCTGTGATATTCTGGAGGCATCACATAGTTACCATTGTTAAAATACAGCTGAGGATAGTTGGGGACGAGCACTGGGCACTAATCGGGAAGTCCTGAAGGACCTTCCCAAAATTTGGGAAAGCTGCTCTATTCATTCTACTTTAATGTGATATTCTGATGTCATGATCCCATAGTCTCTGAAGTTAAAATACAGCTGAGGACAGTTGGGGAAGACCATAAGACATGGATGAGGATGATCTTCCCAAGTGTTGGCAAGTCACTGTAGTGTACTCATACTGCTTTTCTATGGTGTTCTGGTGGTATCCCCTCAATAGTCACTGATATTAAAATACATCTGAGGGAAAGTTGGGAAAGACCATGAGATACCACTGAAGAAGTCCCTTATGATCTTCCCAAGAGTTGGCAAGTCACTCTACTCATACTGCTTTCCTTAGTATTCTAGTGGTATCCCCTCATAGTCATTGATGTTAAAATACATTTGAGGAAAGTTAGGAAGGACCATAAGGTATCATTGAACCCGGGTCATTGAAGAAGTCCATAATGACCTTCCCAAATGTTGGCAGGTCACTGCACTCATACTGCGTTTCTGTGGTATGATGGCGGTGCACCTCATAATAATCACTGGTTTTTGTTAAACAGTACATTGAGTCTAGATGTACTTGAGAAAGTCTTGCACATGCGTGAGTAAGAGAAGAGCTGCATGCTTTTATCGTCAGCGGTTGGTACGCCGCATGCAACCCAGTTTAACTGTGGAGAAAACAGTTGAGGTTTAAATAGTTGTTTAGCCATTGCAACAGGAAGTAACATTCAACACAGGGGTTAAAGAATTGTTTCTATAAGGTCCAGAGTAAGGAAACTGATAGCAAGTGAGACTGATTACTTGAAAGAGTAGTGCAGCACGAAAAAAGTATTCAAATTGTTTTCAAGTAAGTGGAATCATTGAGTACAGGTGCATTTCAACATACTTAAAGCAATATCTGCACATTTTTCTGAAGAGAGCCTCAATTTTCAACAATTTTGGGATTCTTACACGGTTTGACGTTGGTAACGGGACTAGTAAACATACCTGTGAATGGTTAAGCTTGGAAATGTCTGGGTCACAAACGAAGGAAATTTGTAATTAGAATAACTGTTATCGGGTGATCCCGTATTTCAAATGGCCTTCTAGTGTGAAATAGCCGGGACATAGCGCCATGTAAGATCTACGCTCATCCATTAGTTTGTTTATTGGTTCAGGCAAGTCAAGTTAGAGGTTATTTTCAAGAGGTGGCCAATTATTTCATCCGGACGGACATAAACGTAGCATTTCCAGCTTTTCCGCCCGTTAAGGTCAATCTGGGATCCCAATTTAATTACAAAATGCTTATTTTTAAAGATAAATACGAATTTTTAGCATTATCGTTGCAGGTATAGTGTCGTAGGCAATTACCAACATAACTCTGCCAAAAATACAAATTGAAAATGGGGGCACCTTCAAAAAATGTGCTAGATGCTTTAAATTATTTGCAGTTGATGGACTCACAGCTGGTAAATAGACTAGAATTTCACGGTCTCAGCTCTCGATTCAGGAAGTATCACCACAAGTACCAGTGTTATGATTTAAAGGTCAGGATTATTAAGTTAGGGTCCGTGTGAAAGTTAGGATTAGGCTAGGATTGGAATTAGGGTTAGAATTAGGATTAGTATTATATATTTGAGATCTTTACTTTCAAAGTACGACCTGAAACTTCAAGAAAATTCCTAAAAAATAAGAAAAAGTAGTAAAACATTCCATTAAAAAGTAAAAAAACTTGTTGAGAACATATAAAAGGCCAACTCAGAAGATTTCCAGATGAGGGTGCCTTCAATTTTCTAACATGTGGTGGGTTTTTTGCATGTACATTTAATGCTTCTCCATATACTAATTACTGTAGTGAATGAAAAACTAAGCTCAAACGATGTCATTTCATATAGAAAATTCACAAACTATGTAATAAAATTCTGATCCGGAATTTTTGTTATACACAGTATCCTTAGGTACTTTATACTAATCAGAAATGTTTTACTGCATCAAAATGAAAGATCGATTCATCTCAAACTTTGAAATGAGCATTTTAAGTGACTATCTTTAGTTCTAGGTTGAATTATTTTAAGTTAATAACACATAAAAAATATATTTGGGAAACTCTGAGTCAGCCTTTTTAAAACAATATTAGAACATTTTTTGGAAGGGGCGCCCCCAATTTTTCAAAAATTGGAGAGGATTTTACACGGTTGCATTGGTAACAGGCTAAGAAATATACTTGTGGAACTGGTTAAGCTCCCGAAAATGTCTATGCTGTCACAAACGAAGGATTTTTGTACTAGAAATAATTATTATCGGGGATCCCCGATTAATAATTCAACGGCTGCGGAAACGGCCTCCAATGGTGAAATAGCGGGAAAATAGCGCCATGTACATTATTCTACGCTAATCCATTAGTTGTTTTAATAGTTCAGGCAAGTCAAGTTAGGGTTATTTTCGAGGTGGACACTATTTCATCAGGACGGACATAAACGATAGGCTTTCAGCTCTGCCGTTAAGTCCAATTCTGGGATCCCAATTCTAATACAAATCGCTAAAAATGTGACAATATTGCTTTAATCAAAATCAATTTGGACATTTTGTCCACCTTTGCTCTATACAAGTGATGTGCAAAATATAAATACCTTCCTTTACATGCCAGTTTGCCGGTCAACAGTCACTTGACAGAAATAGTGAGTCACTCTAACGAGATTTGATATCCTGCTCGCACGGTCAGGGGTCTAACAAGACTTGGTGTCTACACACAAATTCCAGGCTTAACTTTTTTAACTTATTGTAGTCCCTATTAGACGACTTGATACTAGCACTAGCACAACAATGAGCAGGGCAGACTGGACTCAACCCTGTCCCAGACCAGACTGGACGGGACGAGGACTCTATGGTCTCCCTTTCCTTTCGGGTAGAAACTGTTTGGCGAGGTCATTTGAGTTCGTTCTTATATGGTTTGGGGAATTTGGGAAAAAATTATCTCAGTTCTTAGCAATTAACTTAATAAAATTGTTACAGTGAATTTGAGACCAGTGGGTCAGTCATGAGAAGTATGTACCTACAGATCGGTTGGGGGAGCCATAATATACCCCACACCAAAGAAAGATTGTGCATGAAACTTGGGTATGATGAAAACTATGACCCACATTGCAAAGTTGTTACATGGGCACTGAATCATGCCGCACTGAATGTGTCTGTGATACTGAAACCTATGCAATAAAATATAAGCTTGAGAAGCATGTGTGGCGCAATGGATAAAGCGCAGGACTATCAACTTATTAAAAGTGGTTCCATTGTTAAAAGATAAAGCGAAAGATAAAGCAGTGGACTTGCTCATAAGTTTGACTAATGTATCATTATCAGCTGGCATCAAGTATAGACGGAATGTTCGACAAAACAAGTTGAGAGGAAGTGGCCTGTCTGTGTCACCCTGTGCCATCATTACTATCCTGGTACCCACTCTCACTACAGATAACAACAGTCATTGATACCGATTCGTGGAAATTGCATGTTGTTTTTTTAGCAGAGTTCTTTACAAGGCCTTAGGTTTTATAAACCTGTTGGTGCAGACATGAAAGATAAATCTTTCTGTCATGTTGTGGCTTTAACTGACCTCAAATTAGGGATCAGAAATCATTATGATGGTTTATAGATTTCAATCCTGGCGTACATTAGCTCTGTGCAATACAAAATTCATGTTGATGTATGGTGGAATGATTGCACACAACAGTCACACTGTCAGGTACACACAAACCGGACAGACATACGAAATACACACACACACTGTATATGTGAAACTAGGGCTTCTGTGTTTTATCTGTATGAATGGGAAATACAAAAGCATCTCTATTGCCCCAATGGCGGATATCCACACCCCCCCCCCACATCTCCTCAAGCTGGATTTAACCTCATCTTGTTATCTTTCAGGTAGAGACAGTCATATAACCAATTGTCAATGATACAGTGACATACACTGCGCGCCGCGCGCACACACACACCACTTCTGATCCCCCCCACTCTGAAAGTGCACTTTAAAAAAGATACATGTATCTCACATGCAATCATCATGATGAGATGTTATATTCAGCAGATTTTTTTTATCTTGAAATTTAAACAGTTGAGTACAAGTTTGGAAAACAGACCTCCATATGGGGACCAAACACATGGGGGGGGGGGGACCTATAATTTGATTGTTAAAGCCAGAAGTGCTTAATGGACAACCTTTAAGTTTTACCTTAGAGCATATTAGCCAAGGTTTTCTTGAAAACATTATTAAACTATTATTAATTATTTTGTACACACAACTCATGATTTTGCTCACCTTTGGGGAAGAGCTGTTCAACTGCAAAATGATAGTCTTTTCACCTGATGATTGGGGTTTCTCTGGTGACTATTGGGAGAGAGTTTGAGCCACTGGCTTGGTCTTAATGACTAAAAAAGGGTAAAAGTATTGGGCGCTAATTGGCCTAAAAGAGTTTTTAAAAAAGTATTGTGAATTGATGATTACAATATATGGGTCAAAAGGGGACTTGGGTGGAAGGGCAAAATTGCCAAATTTTGGCCACAGGCTGCATTTTGAATTGGCTGAAAATGCATTTTGTTTAGTGGTTTTTTTTTCCTTTCTTCTGAAACATTTTTTTACTTGACCTTAAAAATCTGTTCCATACAAGGAATGCTTCTCTTTGGTCACGAGAGGGAGCCAGATCAAGACTGAAGAGGTTCATTTTCATTTAAACTTACCCAATGGTATGGAGAGGCAATATAACATACCAAACAATCTAAGGAGAGATGTACTGCTCCGTATATCCTTGGTCATTGGTTCATCCGGACGAGCGGCAAGAATCTGAAAAAAGATAACAAATACTGCAAGAATCTTCTAAATGATTACAAACACAATTTAACTTCAAATTTGATCATATATTAACACAGTACATTCTGGAGTTTTCAGTTTGCCTCGAATATTTTTCTCGACTGAATGATATGACGGGTTTAACACTTACTGTGTCCAAAGTGACGAGATCTTGATCAAAAATGTGGCAGGTATATAAAAATGCTGCCTTTGTGTACATAAGAGGGGTTAATGAATACTTTTTCTTGCAATGTTGTAAGTGTTTCCTTCAGGAAGTACATGAAAACATTTGGTATGTTAATTTTTAAAGCCAACTTTTAAGTTGTATTTAATATCCACCACAAAAAAAACTTCCAGGAAAAATATTGCCAAAGTCCTGCACAAATGCACCCCCCCCAAAAAAAAAATATATGGAGCAAAATTTTGACAAGAAAGTCCACAGTGTGGTGATGAGATGTTCAAAAAGTTTTTTAAAAAAATGGACCATTTTAGGGTTAGGCACTACTTTACCAAAAAAGTCAATTTCGAAAATACGCACCCCCCCAAAAATCCTACTTTTTACCAAAATGGTCCAATTTTTCGAGGTCCCACACCCCCAAAAAAATACTGTGCGTACGGCCCTGGCCAAATAATATGGATGGGACGTCTTGAACTGCATTCAGTATACTCCTGGCACAAAAAGTATCTCGGCATGTTTTTCGATCAGTATTGTGCCAAGTCAGACCATTTTGAAAGTTTTTTTCGAAATATCCATTTGTGCTACGTCTTTGCTCTTTCATTTAAACACATCGTTATACAAAAAGCGTACAAAAATGGCTGAGATTAGAGTGCCCGAAAGACGCAAACCCACCCAAACCAAAAGTTGCAGTTTTTGGATTTTTCAATGCGCACTGTGGGTGTTACAAGGCAATAATACGTGTTATCGATTTTACACAAAGAGTTTTCCAACTGAATGAGCGAGAAAGCAGACTTGCATATCGATTGTGGTACACATGTTCGTGTCCCAGTACACTGCAATGCCCCCCATTAAAAAATCAAAAATTGCAACTTTGTTTTGGGGTTTGGTCCTCGGGCGTTCTAATCTCAGCCATTTCTGCACGATTTTTTACAAGCCAGATATTAAATGAAAGAGCAAGACCTAGACAATAAACTGTAATTGTGAAAATTTCAAAATGGTTGACTTGGCACATACCAATCGA
The DNA here is from genome assembly GCA_023653785.1 of Ophioderma brevispina. NCBI lineage: Eukaryota > Metazoa > Echinodermata > Ophiuroidea > Amphilepidida > Ophiodermatidae > Ophioderma > Ophioderma brevispina. Next base: position 6,549 of record JAMKCH010052052.1, on the reverse strand, counting down.
AAAACCTGCGAGCTACTTTTTGTGCCAGGTGTAGACAGCGAGGTGGAGTACACCAATCCAAGTAGCACTAGCACCATTTCCACCAGGGATCTAACTGTAGCCTTAAAGGGAATACAAACAGCCGAATTTGCTGATCCAAAACATCTAAAAACCATCAAAATCATATTTTGGGATTTTTTTTACTGGCTGAGGTTGGAATTTTTAAATAACCTGCAAGTGGTTGACTTGAAATCCATGTATTAAAGACAATGCATTACTTTTATCCAATTCAAATTTATTTCTATATTAAAATTCCGACTTGAGATCAAAAAAAGCCTTTCCAGTGAATATCCCAGCTTTATAATATTCTGGCGGTCGAAAGTTGTTGAATTTGGCACACTCACTCTCTGCGACTGGCGTGAATATTATTAGGGACCGTCTATGGAGTGCTGGAAGTTTTCTATAGTAATCAATTTTTGATCTGATTCTCGGGATAGGTTCTAGAGATACAGCAGCAGGATATAATTTTGAATGATATGATGTAAAAAAGAAATAATTTCGTGAGTAATGTTGCCTCAAAAGAGCGATTTTCGTTGACTTCATTATTACTCCAAAGGGTAATCGTTCATCCAGGAGTAAAGTAATTGGAAGAGCCGTAATTGACCAATCAGGTGGCCGAATTCCAATTTATGTTGACAATCCACAGCGACCGAAGATACTATAATAGTGTGCTCCATGACATGTACAGTTTGAATTGAACACAAACATTATTGATCTGTACTGGTGTAACCACAATCAGTGGTTAGTGTAGATTTGAGACGCCATTGTGGGTTATGTCTATTTGTGGGAGAGGGGGGTATATGGGACAATTTTTCTGCAATAAGTCTTTTTCAAATATTCTGGTTGTTTTTTCCTACATTAAAGCAGTTATTATGGAATTGTACATTACTATTTTTATTTATAATGCTAAAAAATGAATTTCTTATTTTTTATTCTCTACATATCGATGCTTATCCCTTTAAGTAAGAAATACATAAGGGGCAGCTCGGCAATGCGCTTAAACATGTATGGTAACACCAAGAGAGGGGTCTTTCCTCAAAATGAGGCCACATAGATCTACATTCCGATCTGGCCTCAGGCCTATCTTACAACTTTGGTTAGGTTTCCTTATCAGAAGTTCTGTCTAAAGTTTAAAGAGTCCCTGGCAGATAGCTAATAGCCTCGTTCCCCAGTGGACACCAGATTTTACCAGAATTTTTCTATTAACCTGTGAAATCTGAGGGCTAAAGGATGTTTGGTTTGGATGTTATGAAAGAAAATATGCCCTATTTTTTGGTCGGACCAATATTCATTTTACACAGTACTTATGGGGCTACAAAATCACATTTTTAAGCTCTCACATGAAATGGTTTGAAATATTGGCGCAAACTTTATAGATGGTGTTTTGGGGTCAAATGTCATTCAATTCAAGGTGAAACTTTATATAATTAATGAGGGGTAATCCCCCTTAGTCCGATTGACACCATTATCAGTTTTGGGGTAGTTCCAGGAGGGGGGAAAATATCGGATCCAAAACAATGATAATGATAAAATTGGATGATTTATGCCCAATATTTTAATTGGTCCCGACTATGAGTTTAAAAATTCCAAAAATATTTTTGCAAACTATAGCTCGACAATTAATTTGGGCGTAATCGATACAATTTTATATCAGACTTGGGGGTTAAGGTGCAGTAGGCAGGGGTTCCACCATTTTGGATGATTACATAGCGTCATGGGACCAAGGTCAAAGGTATATGCAGTAATGTTCCATATACCTTTGCCAGGGGGGATGAAGCAAGTTTACTTTTTTTTTTTTTTTTTTTAGGTGAAAGATTCAAATTTCCCCAAATTGAGTGCTTATGAACCCCAACAGTATCTTCCCCCTTTATAATGAACAAGGATCGGTTTGCTGGCAACTACAGTTATGGTTAGGCCGTATTGTTTGCTGAACTTCTTCACATGATCTTTATCACACTGGAAACTTCTGGACCAAGGAAAACTTGCACCAACCAGGGAATTAACGCACAGAAAGGGTACCTCCCAAAATGGCCAACAACTTACATCTGCATATTGAGGTCTCTATCAAAGTTATAAAGACGTTGTTGTACCAAGCATTCACATTGGAAATATCCTTTAATCCTTGTGTTCTTCTTATAGCACTCTATCTGTGGAAAACAAAAGAAAAAATTCAAAACACATTCACCATTGATAAGTAAAATTATACACTTCACACATTTTACAATTCTCAAAAGGTTTATGACCACTTATATCTTTTAGGATTGATCAGATTTCAAGTGTTTGACAACACTTTTATTCTTGAACAGAATGGGTAATCTTATTTAATCCAAATTTATATTATAGGGTTTAAGAGGGGGAAATGTCATAAAACCGGCAAAATCAACAAGTGGAATGAAAACTAAAAGGTCTGTCATCTATTCACTGCCAATTGCGTTTTGTTGCTGATATGTCAAATTGAACTCTGCCACCAAATCAACGCAACTTTGCGGCAAATGCAGTCAACTAAATTGGACTTTATTGCAGAGTAGTACTGTGATAAGGGCGCGGAGTGGTGGCCGAGTGGTTAAGGCGCTGGACCGTCGGCAGAGTATAAGAACGATCGAGCGGCCCTGGTCCGAGCCCCACAGAGTAAGGTTTCTTGGTCATACTCAATAATTCCTAACGGTCGGAGAAATTGCCATAATTTGCCACAGCGTGTGGTTATGGAAATTTCTCCTCGCCTCCCAACAATTTGCGTAAAATGTGCAGGTTGTATGCCATGGGTGGTACGGGCCTCAGGTTCGGAGAGAGAGTCATGTAAAGCTGTTGGTCCTCGCGTAATCAGGGGAGTCATTCCTGAACACGTTAAAAAGTTGCAGGGACCTTATCAAAAAGAGTAGGGACCATCCCGGGGTCTGTCCTGCACTAATCACTCCTAGTACAGGGTTCACATTCCAAACGCACCTAGGCCAGCGTTGGAAGGTAGGCTGAAATCCAGCATGGAACATGTTGAGTCTTTTTCGTCCAACAGTGACAGATAAAAGGATGATGACGATGCAGTATTCTGGGTTAGCCGATTGCATTTCACATGTTGCAGCTGAAGTATGAACGGACCTAAAAGAGGATTGGCGACAAGATGCAAGTGAATGTGGTAAGTGACGAAGTGAGTGAAACCAAGGCGATGCCATTATTTTAAATAGACGCAATAACATAATGGTTATTGCCGGTTTTCAAATCGCCGTAAAGAGAGTACGGTTCCCAAAAACATTTACCTTTATTCTCATTCTTAAACAGCTTTATCATTTAGGTATCTTTAACCTAATTTTGTTGATCCTATGGCTTAAATATAACAAGAAAGCACTGCCACCACACGTGATTGAAAAAGAAAATTGAACCACCCGTTGAACGCAACAACACACGTAACTGAGACCGCAACGTGGGCCAGGCATGCGCGAAGTAGCAAAACACACTATGATGCTAGCGCTCAACTTCCAAATCACGTCCATAACAGCACGACTACCTGGGTTCAAATTATAAAATTGAAAACTGTGGGCATCACAGCTGTTTGAAAAGTCATTTATTATTACAAAACGTGAAAATAAAACAAAAAATATCAACGGGACACACTTTGACAAAAAGAATTGGATTATTAGTCACTTACTACATTCGTGTAAATTTAAGAATTTCATGCGGGGCAATATGATTTTTCATAAAAATCTAGGTGTACACGTCTTCTATAGGAAATAGGCATATAGAGGGCGCTTATAAACAATACAAATATTGGGGAAAACCTTGTAGGCCTATATGGCAAGGATTCCCGCAATGGATTTTTCTGGATTTTTTGCGGAGGTAATAGCTCTTGCATGTCCCTACTTATATCCAGTTGTCAACTGTGGTCGCCATGCTTTTTAAGTGCTCTAAAAAATAAAAAGAGGACAAGTTGCATGGGGGTTCAAACAGCTGTGGCATCAGCAATGTGAAAATTGCTTACATTTTCACTAGTTCCATAAGCTCCTATCATCAGATTTTCGTTCGTTGCACCCATTAGTGATAATTTTCCCATATATCACCTTCAAGGGAATGTCCCCGGACTAGTTAGGTATGTTTCCGCCCCGAAAAGTGCACGTTTAGCGTGGTTATGCCCATTTCAACATGGCCACCATTTGATTTATTGTAAACCGCCATTATAGTTCCATTAAGATAGAAATTTATCCACGACTACACGAAACCAAGTTTTTAACTGCCTTAAGGGGGCTTAAACTCTAGGCGTCCCAAGATGGCTGCCGACAAGGAGGCAATGTTTTGCGAAATGAAATTAAAATGGCAAATTGTGAAAATAAGGAACCTGTGGTGATATTTGGGAGCTCCAAAAAGAAATTTATGACATTTATATTTACGTACAGACTTGTTTTTAAAGATGGCTTTGATGATTATTCGCTATAGGGTACGTTTGTTAAATCAGGAGGAAAAGCAGCCCTACCATCTTTTGGACGTAAAAACAAAACTTTCTAAGAATGACCTAAATTATTTCCAAGATGTACAAAATATTAAAGTGGGTTATTGAATTGTCCTAGAGAATGCCGTTACTATAGGTCTGGGACTAATGGGCCATATAACGTGTTTAAACTGACTCGAATAGTTCGCAGGAAGACAACAGTCATATTCAACCTGTACAATAAAATCACAATAATTGGTGTGGATTGTATTTTCAGGACTAATCAGGACGTCATAGGTGTTTCCAGTAAAAAATAAAAATATGCGTATGAAGAAGTGAAAAATTGTCTTATATGTAGAAGGAAAATTTAAAATATGGTGACCGACGTTTCTTTTCTTTCGAGCACATCAAAGTGCTTATCTTTGTTTCTGACTTGCACCACAGGATCCTTCTCTCTCTCTACGCCTAGATCAGCTTCCTTCCCAGCGTAACTTAGTGTGGGAATGGTCTGCAATTATCCAGAAGTACGAGAGGAAAATTTGCGGGAACAATGTTATCAACAGTTTCGTATGGTTCTTATTACGTCGAAAAGATGTGCAGGGTGGTTTTTCTTCTTGATTTATGTCCCCCGGAGCGGTGTAACTGCCGCCATCATGAGTTAGGATCATGTCCGCAAAATAAAAACTGTCATAAATGTCTTTTGGTGCTATAAAGATTATACTCAAATTCTTACCCCATCTATTTGGCAATTTTAGTACATTTAACAAAACTGCCTCCACCGGCCGGCCATCTGGACACTTAAATGTTTAAGAACACTTCAGGAAGGTAGAAACTTTATTTGTTTAGTCCTGGATAAAATTCCTGATCTAGATGAAATAACAATAGCAGTTTCAGAACAAATGGTGGCCATTTGAAATAGGCAGTACGCGCTATGTGGCATTTTTTGGGCGGAAAAATACCTAATCCTAGTCAGGGGGAGACACCCACTTCAAGGTGATATATTGGAAAATAATCACCAGGTGGGTTTTTTTTGCGGCAACCAAAAATTTTAAGGCCCTGTCAGAAAAAAATGCTCAGGACTAGCAGCTGTTTAAGAATAAGCAAATAAATTTAGCACATAAGAATACAAAAATAACAGCAATATATAACTGCTCCGTTACACTGGCCAAAAACAAAACAAGTTGAAATTGCAACCCTTTTGGTATTGTCTTTACCAAATCAACAAGCAATAAAACACACTATTACCAAAATCCCCACATTCCTAACATAATTGTAGAAAAACAGTGGTGTCATGCAATGTTTCATGTAGGGAAGACTGTTGTTTTTGGTATTGGTGCAGATTACTGTGCCAAGGTTACCTGTACCCATGAAACAGTTTGAACCCACCATCCTGCAATTCTTACCATTTAATATTCCAGGTGGATCTCTTACTTGCTTGGTGTTGAGTCTTTCTTTGACTTCTTATATTTGATTTGTGTCTTCAAGGATCTTGTCCACACTGATTTGGCGGGTAAATGGTCAGCTGGAATTTAAAACAGGAAAATAAATCCAATCACAGGAATCAATTAACAAAATCTGAAGTAAAAGCATACTATGTCAATTGTGACTTTACGATTTTTGTGTACACACGCAACATGCTTTCGGGGGGATCCCTTTATCACCGAGTGTAAAAAAACGCACGTCAGGCAGGATTTGAGCAGTGTGGATCGATCCGTTCATCTCAGAATGTAGAAAAACGCACAACATGCTATCTTTGCGGGGTGGATCCAAATGTAATATGACCGGTCGCACATTGTTATTGTTGCAGTACTCGGCAGATGGCATCTATGGAAAAATGTCGCTGTTTATTTATTTCACTTGTGTTATCTTTAGCCAAATGCAGTCGCCAAGTGTTGATGAGTTTAATTCCCATACACAATCAAAAATAAAGAATAAATAAATAATAATGCAAAATACCTAACAGCAATTTTCTGTATGGGTTGTCCTCAACTTAGTGACAATGTGGTTTCGTTTTGTAGTTTTAAGCTCGGACCAACGGTACTCTGAAGAACAAAAAGCCATTTTTCCTTTTTTCTCTTTGGGGTTTTAATTGGACA
>JAMKCH010052051.1:0-15778 GCA_023653785.1 Ophioderma brevispina | reverse complement strand
CGTATCTCTTTTCTGTTGAATTTATCAACCGTATGCGTTGTGGTGAGCATATTAATTTTGTTCAGGTATTTTTGAGTTTGGAATATATGGTTATTTGATCTGTATACATATTACTTGGGTTTGTTTAAGGCAATATTTTCAATATATAAATTGATGACTATTAGACATTTATACAAGCAACGTTGCTTAACGCTGCTTCAAGGAAAATGTGTTGCATGATAAATTTCAAACACGACCATTTCCACATAGATCTTTGATATATTCATACTTGTCTTCCAACCATATCATTAAATAAAACTACTCATCAAATTTGAACGTCAAAACCGTTTCTAAACATAAATATCTGAAGAAGTCTTATAAGCTTGGGGCCATAACTTAAAGACTCTATTCAAACATAAATTGATTCAATTGTAATGTTTACAATGGCATGACCTTGGAATCAGAAGTGACAGAATAGATGTACATGTAGCTATGATCACATTCGTTCTATACACTCAGCGTTGTTTGACTTTCCTGCACTTTACGCACCAGCAACCACGTTAAGATACCTTAAGGCACGCTGTTCTGTTTTCCATATTCATTACTTAACTGTAAAAATATCGATAGCACGACTAGGGAATTAGTTTTAGAGTAAAATAATTCGACTCCAAATGATCGCACGCGCTCTATCTTGTAAGTTATAAAAAAGAATAAATTTTACTAGCTGTCGAGCTAGAAAATGTACTATAGAATCACTAAGTTGTTGTAAGGATAATTCTTTGGCCTGTATCACATTCAAATAACGGATCCCAGCAAACAACGAAAGTGACTATAGATATTTTATTCATACTTGACAGAATTGTAAAAAAATCGGGTCGGGTCACAATATTATTACAGTATCTCTGATGCAAGAGGATGTAGCTTAGTAACCAATCAAAATAGACCGTTTATATATTGTGTATGTATGCACCTTTAAAGATTTCCTTACCATGTCTCCGATTGGTTGTTCTCAGGGTTATGAGCTAGTGTCCAGCGCGTTTACAACATCAACAGCACGTTTAAAAGATATTTTAATGCTTTCAAGAAAATCCTTTTTTCTTTTTTGGGAATTTTGAGTATTTTTTATTAAATTTTAAAATAATTATAGAATGTCTTGTGTTCGCTGGGATAATGACAACCAAAACGTGAATCATTGATCGTATTGAGCCAATAACACACGTTATTATCGGCCCTAAATTACCATAGCAACCTAGGTAATAATAGCTATGCAATTACTATAGTGCACTAATTATAAGATCAATCGTAATCCGTCAAAAGTAGTGTGTCATCTGGTAGTCAAATGACAGTAACAACGCTAGCAGGCACAGTATACAGTGTTAGAGTGACGTTAGAAAATTGCCAAAAATAACAGTTGTAAGGTAACGTGGAAGAATGGTAATAATAATAATTGTTGGTATGATGTAAAACTAGCAATTGAGAGATATAATAGGCATTTTAAAATTTGGGGAAATATGACTGATTTTGACTTTAGCATTAAAGCCACTATCAGCGATTTCTTCAAAATGTAAACAAATCGCGCCGCCTATTTTTCATCAAAGTCTATATTTTTGCATTGTTGTATTGGAAATGGTTGTAGTAAAGACCCCTGTAAGTGGCTAAGCGTAACACGCCCTATTTATCAAGTAATTATGATTTTAATGCTTTGTTTACTAATAAAAGTCGGGATCCGACTTTGTAAAAGTCTAGAAACAGTCGTAAATGGCATCTTCAAGGCGGCTTTAAAATGCGTTAAGTGTCTGTTTTTCACAAAGAACATTAATATAAGGTGTTGATATGACCTAACAATTAAGAGACATTGGGCATTTTTAATTTTGAAAAAAAAAGACTGATAGTGGCTTTAAAGGTTAACCTGGCTGCCGTAAAAACAAAAAAAAAAATCTTTGGTGGGCTACTTTCTTGCATGGCATCTGGAAAAAAACCCTGCTTTAAAATGTCCAAAAATGCACTACATATATTAAGAAAGTGATGGTATTTGATTATTGACATGGTAGACTGGTATGTTTTCTCAAAGTAAGTGGCATTTAGACAGTAAATTTGAGGCAATTTACTCCTCGCTAATCAATTTCATATCGATTTGCCCACTACTACTAGCAGAAGCGACTATAGAACATCTTGTGCTGGGCGGTCTGATGTGCTGTCAGTTTAGTGATTCGTAACTAAATAATTCTATTCTGGCCACCATATGTTGAAAATTTGGTTATATGGTGATTTTAGCTTGTACTTTGGTGTGATATTGCTGTATTTCCTCTGTTAGAGTTTTGGGATGTGAAAGAAACATGCTCAAAGTTGCCATTCTTTCCATAGAATACTCTGTATATGAGTGTCATTGGTGTATAACCTAAAAGGTATTTTTTATTCCGATATTTTTACGAAAAATTGCCCGTATTTAAAAATTGTTATCTCAGCTTTACACTTAGCAGTCACTTTACTACAACAGTTTCCAATACAGCAATAGAAAAACTCAACATCGGCCAAAAATTGATGGGGTGTTTGTTTGCATGCATAATAGTGGTTGAAGAAAATGCCTAATAGGGGTTTATATCTTTTATGGGAAATGAGTTCCATCTTAATTAAAAGCACTCTCCGTAATTCACTTAAAATCTCAACTTGAAAACAATCAACAAAAATCTGATTGTTGTATATTTGTTAAGCTCGAAAGTACCATAATTAAAATAAAATTTGTCTGTTAAGAGTGGGTTGTCCCTGCTCTGCGAACAATTTACACATTGAAACATTGCAGTGGCGGCGGGGGGAAACTGGGGAAAAACTCCGAAAATTTAGAGATTTTTAACAAATTTTTGTCCACAATCACAGATATTTACCACATATATTTGTGGGAGGAACAGAGGGGGATTGCCTCCGTGTCCCCCTCTGGCGCCACCCATTGTTACATGGGACTTCATTGTTTGAATAGCACCAGCACATATGAAAACATATATATCACAGGATAATTTTGCACTTAGACTTAAACCATTCCTAAGAAGATGAAATATTTTCACGATTTTAGATAATCACTAATAGTGCATTTAACATCCGATTAAAGCAAACGTCAAGAAACCCATATAGCTACGTGGATACTTAGATCACGACATGAAATGTTAACTTTTATTTATTTCTAGCGCAATTGTAAATATAAACACATCATATTGATATCGTGTTATGCCTCGAGGTTGGAGCGTGTGCTAAAACCTCAAAGGAAATGCGCAAAGGCATGAAGAGCAGTCGTATGAGTTTCTTTGAAGTATTGATGAAATTAGCTTTATATATTAGTCTAATGAATTATACATGGTTGAGAAAGTATGGAGCTAATGCGGTTTGCGGGTTAGTATAGTACGACTCACTATGCATGCATTAGGAAGCCTTTAACGTGTTGCGTTGAAACCTAACCCTGCTAGTTTGTATAAATGTTCTATATAACTCATCTCAAAAATACTAGCAGTTAAAACTTGCGAGACTCCCAGACAGGGATATACACTTCAAGTTTTAAAGAACACATGACGCGTCAGGACGTGTTCTGTATTTGTTCGACAGGTGTTCGAAGAACACTTGCAGAGAGTGTGTTCAATTGTACCAGATTTTGAACACCCGCAGAATGTGTCTTAGGTGTTCTGCATGTGTAGATGTGCAAAACACATATACAGAACACCTAAAACATATTATGCATGTGTTCAAAATCTGGAGAACGTTTCATAGGTGTTCTGGGTGTATTTTGTAGATGTGTAGAACACATACAGAACACCTACAACATGTTCTGCAGGTGTTCAAAATCTGTTACAATTGAACGCGTCCTGCGAAATTTGCATTGTACACCTAACATGATCAAAGGTCATGTAGAAGTCATTAGAGGACAATCTGCGTACAATTTAGGTGGACCTTAGATCGGTGATTCTTTTGACCAAATATGGAGTTAATCGGTCAATGTTGTACACAAAAGTAAGCAGCACATGAACTTGTTTGCAAAACACTGAAATAGATTGTACATTAAAGGAGATTAAAAAGCGAAAAATATAGACAAATATACAATTTCATAGATATGATCTTTGACATACATCGATCTGATGTAGTGTTACTTATACTGAGGTCCATTGCTGCAAGAGTCATCAAAAGAGGACCAAATGGGCAGTACAGCACCTTATTTATACAGGCGGGCGACGAAGCAGATAAGGCAGACGAAGACGATTTGCTATACAACCCTTTCTTATGTCAAAGGTCACGAGGAGTTAGGGACACTAACATAAGACGGCGATTGTTTGGACACATTTGAATACATGTTGCATGTTGATTCTGAAAATAATGTTCATGAAAATGCGTGAGTGTGAAATTTTTGGAAAAAAATGAAATATTTTGAACTCTAGCTACCACAGCCAGCTGCACCTGCAGGTCCAAATGGATAACATTAACTATAAGTTACCCGTCTCCACATCATCTCCTCACCATGAACACCTAATTTTCTTTGATCCCAGAGATTAAGTTTCACCCCGATAACCATGATAACCTTTCTTATTATTGAATTATTCACGTTCACTTCGATTAACTTCATTGTGTTTGGAACAAGGTGGCTGTTTTCTTTCATTATTGCGATGTAATTTCAGTACATACTTTACCTTTGACTTAAACGGTATGATCTGAGATAAAGTGTGACATGTCAATAAAGAGTACACCTTTTATTAACACGCTGAATTGCCTCCAGACGCTTGTCTTATTTCATTGTAGCAACTGATTGAATAAGACAACACTCGCTATTGTAGTTCTCATGCAAAGGCTACTCATATCAGAAAAAGTTCCTGTCAGATAACACTGTGGAACAACTGTGCAATATTATATGTTGCAGTCTCCCAAAATTTTCTTCTCTTTTAGGGCTAAAAGAGTTTAGTTTGGATGTTATGAGAGAAAATATGCCCCCGTTCTCGTTGACACGGTACTCTATGGGGCTTACAAATCAAGTTTTTAACCATTACATCAACATGATGTCGTTAATAGTTCTGTAATTGGTCCTCGTCTACAGTGCTTTGTGGCGTCAGAAAAAGGAATACAAATGATTAAAACATTACAAACGGTTCTAATGTTTATAAACTCGATGTAAACCCTTATAGATAATAAATAATATACTTTATCAGAATCAGAAAATAACAATATTGTTTTTTCTCATGAAATCGGTTTTATGGTTTTCTGTGCACAATAAAACAATAATGTATTTCAGTGATTTTTATTAAAAACATAAATAAAGTAAGTCTAAAGTATGAACGATGCTATAATACAATAGGCTGGTATTCCTAGATCATAACCAATCTTTTTGCATTGTACATGTACAAATAAAACTGTATAGTGTCCAATGCGTCTGTCGAATCAATGTACTTACACATCAATAGTTGTGTACAATGGAAGTGACACATCGGTCAGAAGCATTTTAACGTCTATTAAGCGTTGACCAAATTAAGTAAAATTAAATCAGTAAGTCGTGAATTACGTTTGCGAAAACATCGTACAATTGCATTACCGGTCATTGCGGCTAAGCCAAATAATATTTTCTGGCCAAATAAATATGTTGAAGAAAAATTGGCCTGTTTTCTTTAGATATTATGTTTGATAATAAGACCAACTTACACTAACAATTCCAAGGTTTCGAAAGCATATCGTAAAAGCTTCAATGTGGAAATGTCTCCTGAGGTACCCTAATTTTGCTTACGATTGACTTTGGCACAGAGAAGTGTGCTTCTTAAAGCTACTATTGTGATTTCTTTACAAGGATAAAATAAATTGACAAAAATCAGTTTTGTAAATTTTAGAACAAAAACATTTCAAAAACTGTGTAAATCATATAACCCGGGGAGATAGCAGACTTTGTAACAAATCTCAAGGAACAAAGTTTGCTTGATTAAATATGTGACCAGCATGACAGAACCCTTGAAACAGATCCTAGTGCTGCAAATGGATCCTAAAGTAGTTAAAGTGACAGTAGGAGATATTTTTAGGATGCGAATTTCTCTCAAATTGCTCTAAACGGTTGTAGCACCAACATACCGAGAACGTTTTGGAAGGTTATTGAACAAACAAGTACAAAAGAAACCGCACTTTGTATTCAAACGGTTAAAAAGGGGATAAAGATCCCTCAGAGGGTCACTGCAGTCACCAAAGAGTACAACTTTAAACAATTTCTCTATTGAATAAAAATACTGTTTTCTCATAAAAGGTATGGCCTGATCGCTAATAAGCCTCGTCCGCATACTCCAAATATATGAGCTCATTTGTATTTTTGTTTTGCATGTACATGTACAAAAAAACTATGTGTAGGTTCAGCATTATAGTTCAAAATGGTCTGTTCAATAAATACACGAACAAACCAATGGTGTGTTACAATGGAAATTGACACATCGGCCAGAAGCATTTGCGCGCCTGTTAAGCGTTGACCAAGTTAGTAAAATTTTAATCAGTAATTCGGGAAGGACGTTTGCGAAAACATCGTACAATTGCATTACCGGTCATTGCGGCTAAGCCAAATAATATTTTCTGGCCAAATAAATATGTTGAAGAAAAATTGGCCTGTTTTCTTTAGATATTATGTTTGATAATAAGACCAACTTACACTAACAATTCCAAGGTTTCGAAAGCATATCGTAAAAGCTTCAATGTGGAAATGTCTCCTGAGGTAGAAGTGTGCTTTGATTGTCTTTACAAGGATAAATTAAATTTATAAAAATTAAGGTTTTGGCTCTTTTTTAGAACAAACATTTCAAACCGTATAAAAGATAAATGTGAAAACGGTCTTATACAGCCAAAAATATGCCATTCATGGTAATAAAATTTCACGTCTGTACAGACTTTCTCCCAGATCATTTATTGCATATCCGCTATTTTGGACTTTTGACCAATTTTCCTAGATTTTGTCGAATTCGAAACAAAGACGAGTTTGTTTTATTTTTAGAGTCCTAAAATAATCCTTATCCAATTATCCAGTGACGTAACGGGCCTGCCCGCTCTAAGGGGGCAAATTTCCCAGTCTTGGGAAATTTTCCCTCTCAGGGGGGTCAAAAGGCCAATTTTTCCCGGTCAGAGGGCTAAAAATGGCTGATTTAGCATGATTTTTGTCAATTTTTTCCCGGCCAAAGTCGTCAGGGGGGGGGGGTAACCTGCCCCCCTGCCCCTCCCCCCGCCTGTTACGCCACTGCAATTATCTTTCATACAAAACATGTCAATGACTTGCCTTCCACTAAATTTTCTTCTTCTGACTATTTTTGTAACCTGTCCGAAAGCAATACGTTTCGCGGCTGCCATCTTGGACTTTCAACTAAGTTTTCTTTAATTTGCTATTTTTTTCATTTTGAAACCAAAAACGAATTTTCCTTTAAATTTTTGAGCCTTCAAGTAATTCTTTTACCATTATCTCTCATATTATACAAGTTAAATGTTTGTCTTAGACTTAGTTATCATTTTTGAAAAAGTGAACGAGCCGTCTATGTACACGAAACCTTGTGTCTGAAACAATATATGCGTTACTATAAACAATCATGAGCGCCTACGTTTACGTCGATTCTCTGGGCGTAATGCCAATGGTGCATAAATATTGGTGCATACAGATTAGGTCAACACAAAAAGTTCGGAATATTTTGAAAACCACTGGAGTTATTCGGAAATGGGGTGTATTGTATTGTAATATTGTATTGGCTTGTCAAGTAGCCCAAATGATATATCGGGTAAGTAACCCAAAAGTTAACGCCAACTATCCAAAAGGCTAAACCAAGAACCCCAAAGGTTACGCCAAGTACTCCAAAAGGTCTTTGGCACAGTAAGGGTTATTCCTCTGAGTCAGGCAGGCGACTTGAGTTGTTCTGAGACTCGAGTTCAACATATTTAAAAAAATACAATTTCATGACAACACTAGATGACGACAAATACATTTTTTAATCCAAACAAGCATGATCTTATATCAGTGCGTTTTTTTGGAAACCATCATTTTTTTTTATGTGTTGTAAGCTTTTTACCAGTGTTTCAGAAGTTATTAATGCATAAAATATAAATTTACAGCAGCCTTTTTGAGATTTATTTCTTGAATATGCTGTTCTCTTATGATGGATTATGCATGTGAAAAGTGTTCTCATATTTCTGCTTTGTCTGGGAATATTATTAATATTGCACATTCCTGTGGTAGGAATTTAAGCAAATGGATTCTTAAAGTCTGACTCAGAGATTTCGAAATATTATTTTTTTGTGTAATAATGAAAAATAGTAAACTAGAACTAAAGATAATAACCTAAAATGCACAATTCCGAAATTTGAGATGAATCGGATTTTTCGTTTTGATGCAGTAAGCATTTATGTGTAGTATTACGTCCCATAGGATACTGTGTATAACAAAAATTCCGGATCCGGAATTTTATAACAAAGTTGTGATTTTCTATATGAAGGAATTCGATTTAAGCTTAGCAATTTCACACAGTGATTAGTATATGGACAAACATTATGTACATGCAAAAAACACGATTTTTTTGGAAATTGAGGGCGCCCTCCTCGGGAAATCTCTGAGTCGGCCTTTAAGGCTAGAAAAGTCGATTGGCATCGAAAGGATCTGTCGTCTTTAGATATCAGACAATAAAGCCATAAGCAGTGCTTCAAATTGTATTCAGATGACAACATATGGGTGGTATCAAGCATAAAATTTCAATCATTTTTCAGCTCCTTTCTGCTCCTCAACTTTAGGATCTTTATAAGGCAACTCCATCAAAAAATTCTTTCAAATTACGATACGTCACGTAAAACGGGAAGCCACTGCTAAAGTTTAAAAATGATTGATGATGTTAATTGAACAGTTCTTAAGGAACATTCAGAGATGCCGATTTGTTATTTGTTTGCTTTGAAAAAAACCGTCTACATTTGGCTCCATCTGCAAATATTCTGTTTCATGGCACACGTATGATATGGAGCATCTTTATTCCACAAATCATAATTCCTTATCAACTCAGGAGTTTATTTGAAATTGGCTGAGCTTTATTGAATTCCGATCTTGTATCAATTTCATCATAGCTATAATCGGGATGACAAGTGACAAGTGACCCTTATTGCTGAACTTGCAATTGAAAAATGTGAATGCTACTACTTAGTGAGATGTAAATAAGGCAAAAAAACACATGTCTCAGAAGAAATGTGAAAATTTTAAATGTGAAATGCGGGGAAAAAACAAATTCAGGTGAGGAAAAACCTACAAAAATAATAATGCGCTAAAAGACCAACTTTAAACAAAATGCGCGCGGTCTTCTGTGACAAACTTTTTTTGTTGCCTAAAACGCCTATCATGGTATCACACGGATATCACATGCGTAGTACCTAGGAATCACACGCCGGTGTAAGAGAACCGAGTCCCCCCATAACTTAGTATACACCTCCTAGCTTGGATGTAAACATACACGGAATAACCCGTGATCTTATAGACGAGGCTCTTGGTTATAGTGCTGAAACAAATGATATGTACAAAACTCAGTGGAGACACAGTAGAAGAATGATATGTGGGATTGTACACCGTGGGAGGTAAAAAGATACTGCTTTTGGTCTTCTTTGTTTTTATTTGAAACTTATGGGAAAATAAATAAATAAATGGATACGTCCGTCTGAAACACTCTTATATAGCAGTCGCCTTTAAGGGCCTCGCATCATATTTAGCCGTCAGAGTTGCATTGATTTTAATTTACAGGAATTAGTTCGAGTTGCTTATTTTGATCTGGTGTATATTGACAAAAATCAACTTACGCAGGTTCAGTGTGACAGCAATAATGACAGCGGCATCCCAGGTTAGTGCCATTATAAGCTTATCAAACTGACGGGTTTTGAGTGTTGAGAAATGCGCAAAAAACATACACAAACAAACAAACAAACAAAACCCAAAAGAAAAACAATATGCACACATTTTCCTCAATCATAAGAGATGTTTTCTACATTAAATGTCAACTTCTATCAACGCAATGCTCGAAGTAATAATACAAAAGCCGAAAACACCCGCCCGCAGAATGAAAATGTATGAAAATATAGGGCGCCCTCGGGAAATCTCTGAATCAGCCTTTAATCCGACGTCACGCACACTCTTAAAGGTCCAAGGGGAGGAATGCAAATACATTGATTTGTGGTTTTGTTCAATTCCTCCAAAGTAGGGACAAGAAAAGCCATTCAATATTTGGGTTGGTGATGATATCATTTTGTTACCATTGATGTTTATCAGAAAGACATTAGGTGACTGGTGTGAATTATCATGACACTGACTGATATCATAGTTCACAAATAATGTCACTGGTATTGTATTGTTTTTTCTGGCCCTGCTTATTGCAATGGATGTCCCACATGATTGAGTAGGTTTATCATCTTTCCTGAGACCTTTAAGAAGTGGAGAGGTAAGATATCGTACGTGATGCTGATTCCAACCGTTTTGTTATTTTCCTGTTTGGGTATTATACCATTGCCGTCAACGAATTAAAGCGGGATTTCAATCGGATGACAGTGGGACTTGGTTATTTCCGTTGCCTAGACGGCAAATCACAAAAATGGGTAGAATACACAAAACAGCTTGTAACACGTTTATTTACCTGTACTCGAAACGTAGATTCTTGTGTTCAATCATTCCAGGAATAACAAATTACATACAACTACAAGTATCATATCGTTTAAACCACCCCTTTCCCCTAATCCGCACACGTTACGTGAACGCCAGCTTGCAATGACAAAAATCGATGGAAATTGACAATCATATACCGCTATGGGCAATGAACTCAAACAATTTCTGATTACTTAGATAAAACATTGCAATGTGGTAACCGATGTTAATGTCATTCTTTATACCCTCCTAATATGGGGACAGACACATTACCCCCTTGCCAATGAACAGCAAGTTGTATTGAAACAAGTCAGGATAACGGAATTTTCGTATGAGAATGATTGGGAACAATATGGTTTCATTCGTTGGCCGAGCTTGACCTGTCTTAAGTGCTTTTTATAAAAACAAAGTCACTTCAAACGTAAATTACTAGTGACGCTTTGGATAATGGGAGTTTTGCTTTTTTCAAAATGGTTAAAATAGGACGTCGCCAATTCCTATTTTAATAACCGTCAAAAGTACTTTACTGAGACTTTTTTACGCAGAACAGTAAGACAAATTTTCATTCATCAAAACTACTGACACTCCATGTCGACTTCAACGGTATATCTTCTCTGGAAGTACTTGGAGTCACACGTCTTATCTATCCATCTTGTGGACAAGAAGTACAATTCGCACATTAAATAACGTGGCGGTTGCGTCTATTAAATGACAATTACCAAGACAATGCAACCATTGTACGTCTCTATCCGCTTGATAGACCCGCAAACATTTCGGAATTTAATTCTTTCACGACCATAGTCCTTCACTGTTAATGTCAACGGAACAATTTTAACCCTTCAAATGTGGAAATTATATATTTTTACACACAAAAGGTATAGCAGGCGTTGCGCCAGGAATTAAACACTAAAATATGACAGCCAGGCACTAGTGTTAAAGACTTTTAATTTGTCCGAAAATACACATTCTTTACGTGCTTTAATAATCATTAACACTAACGCCTGTTTTGTTAACATTTTTGTGTTAATCTTCTGCAAACGTATCCTATGACCTTTTCCTGTAAAATAGAACATTTAACACGTTGATGAAGTGTTTTAAAAAAAGTGTTATCCGTTGACTGATCCCTTAATTTATTATTCCTAAAAATTGAGTCTTAATAAAGTCATTAAGATATATGAATTGGTGCGTTACGGAGGAGGGGAAATAGATTGTTAAATATCAATTTGTTTTTACATTTTCCTCGCTGAACCAAATTTAAGAGCACCTTTTAGGAGATAAAAGTATATTTTAGTTAGTGGTTTGACACTGAACACCAAATTCAAACAGGGCTATATGGACAAATAAACCTACTCTGTCAGGGGAGTCTGATAAGCTTGACTGTCATATTAAATACCATACCAAATTAGACGTTTGCTTTCAGAAAAATAATGTGAGTGAAAGTGGTGTTTTAATGGATCACCCTGTAGTCCAACGCTTCTGTAAAAAGAGTTACTAAACATAACGTATCACATCTGCACCATTTAAAACAGCAACGCTAGCGATACCTAAGCTAACTCGTATGGTGGGTGTGAAAAGTGCTGTGAGTATGTGGATGATAAGGTACATGGCCTTGGATCGTCACCTCCTTCATATGAATACTCGATTAAGGTGTCAAACTAGAGAGTCCTTAGGTAGGGGTTATTAACGAGAAATCGTATTCTCCAAGTTTGGAAGACGGTTGAAGATATTTTATATAGTTTGAAAGGATGTTGAATGGAATTTTTGGTCCAACATCTGAGAAGAAAGGTGAGGATAAGGGTTAATAATTTAATCACAGGGTAATTTGATTTCAGGCCATATTGTGATTAATGCAAAAAAATACATTGGTATCGTTACAAGGATTAAAACAGGTATAGTTTATCTAGGTTCCGGCATTTACTAAAGGTAGAGCCATATTAAGGTTCAAGGTCATCCGGGTGTAAACCTTATACCTAGTGCTCCGATTTTGTTGATGAAAGTGAAAATGGTGTCACATTTTTGTCGTGCCGTGTTTTACAATGTGGATTCATTGGGTGCTTAGTTAGTCTGTTGGGGTAAAATTTGTAAACAATTCTATACAAGAGATTTTACTAAAGAGCAGTTGTCTGTTTCAGTATGACACGACCAGAGCAATTAATTTGGCATCAGTTTCAACAAAATCTGATCATGGATAATTTTCCAACAGCAATGACCTGAACCTGTGCTAAAGGCGGATCCTAGACAAACAAAACTTATTCAACCATAATGAGACACTGCAGTGGGGTCAAATTAAACACAATTTGACCTGATTTCAAATTACCCCTTACTAATTTTAGAGATTGGACCCGAAGTTTCTGATTCAGTACCCTTCAACTAATAGAAAAAAAAACGAGTGCATCTGTCTATGTATCGACCCACATTGTCGGCAAGATCCGCATAACAAAATGGGAGGAGGCGAGCTTTGCCTAGAAAATGTAAAACTTCGGAATTGTCTTCAAATATTTACAATAGGAGGTCTTATTTTTGTGTAAATACCGTTAATCGTAATTTCGGTAATCCCACTCTCTAAACAACACGCGGATGACATTATACGGTCTACTGTCCTGAAACACTTACCTAATACGAGCGGTGCGTATTGTAACGCGCCTTTACCTGGCCTCCACGTGTTAAGTCACGTTGGAATAATAATATTGTTTTTAAATTTAAAGGCCAAGTGAGAAAGAACTTCGTTGTATGTTTCGAGAAAAAGTCAACCCGCGTGATGGCAGAATATGACCTAGTTTAGTAAAGGCATGCAAAGAGTTGGGGTTCACAGATGGTTGTGGAATTTATGGTAGTTGGATCAATTGGTTGGAATTATCAAAAACGCCCTAAAAGGTTACTTCGTGATCCTAGCTTGTCCCCGGAGATATATTTGTGGGTTTCATCTCACATGCAAATATTCATTCCTACACAAGAATTTGGAATTTGTAACGCCTGTTCGCAAACGGACAGCCAGAAATTACAGACCGTGGGAAATGGGAGATGAGATCTTCTAATGTGCAAACATTGTCCCAACAACGTCTGAAAAAACACGCACTTTAGAAAATCAAATGAAATTTCTGTATACACATTTATCAGAATAATCCCGTGTGAAAATAAGCTGTTAAAAATTGAGAAAGACGATAAAGACAGGGACTAGATGTATTACGTCTAAAGAAGACTTTAACAAAACTCACACATTTAATTGGATTGAATTTTTCCAAGTCTTAGATGTTCAGTTTTTGCAAAGTTAAATATAACCCATTTGGATATTTGTCCAAACATTTTGCAGCCATATTTTGAAAAAGATTGTCGCATCAAAATTTAGATATTCGAATTCTTCGCTAAGAAGACACCACGAAGTTTGAGCCACTTAAAGGGACGGAGGATAATTTTTTTAGGATACGAATTACTCTCAAATTTCACTTGGGATAGGTTGTTAGACCACCTACGAGAAACGTTTCACAAGTTTATTGAACAAACAGGTGCAAAAGCAAACGTAAACTTGTTTTGAACTTGCCTTGCTATCGTAATCGTTCCCCCCTAGAAAAAACAATGCTTGTGACTTTCTGTCGGCACGACAGGCAAACTACTAATCATCATCTTTTACATAAAGGACGGCGTAGTCGGCTATCACTTCAGGCGTGATCTAATACATGGTAAGCATTCCAAATATGTAAAAAACCGGGGTTCGAGAAAATTGGGAGCGCTTAATTCCGGGAAATCTCCTCATGTCTCTTTAATGTTGATGAGTTTACGCCTTTACAGAAACACGTTATTTATATTTACAATCGGATAAAGTCGTACCTTTTTAAAAAGAGTTAAAAACCTTTGAAAAGAAAAATCATACTGGCAGAAAACAATAGCGCTTCAGCACATAAATGGCCAAACAAATATCCAGGGATTGTAATTAAATGTACGATAACACGTTCATTGTTTTCAAAAAGATTTATATGATAACAACAAGGCCTAACGGTTCCCTTTAGCTGTCCATAACGCAATTATACCTTCACTCAACCAATGTGTCGCGATTTCTTCTATATTAAACCAAATAGCCTTTCGAACAAAGGGCGTGTTATCAATGACATCCCCCTACCTTTAGGGTTTGTATCCAGTAATATTGCGGCACAACTTTTAACCAATTATTACTAATTGATTTGCCATCCTCAGTGTTGAAGTGGTATGAAAAAGGGAAATTAAACTTTGCCAAACAAGAGCGGCTATAACAGAAATTTGCGCTGCGAGCAACTTTTCTTATAAACATCAATATATTCAGAATGGAGTGAGCAGAACGAGTAGACATAGAATATTACATGACATGGTTATTAGGCAAATAGTTCATATGTATATGTAAATATTATTATTAACATCAGGGTAAACTATAAAGATTGCTTTCTTGCTTTAACGGCATTACCATAATGGGTATTATTAGCTAGTACTGATGTATATGCCAGTGCAGTGCGATGCGCCAACATTGATTTATATATACGAGTATTACGCCACCACGACATGCATTAGCTGCGTAAACAAATGCAATACAAACTAATGGAGATAAAAACAACTGAAGATGATATATATGATGTACTATGTTACAGTTACCGTCAGACAATCTAGCATTTTTATGAATTAACTTGTAACAAATTGCAAGAGTTTATTTTTATCACAACATGTGTTATGAGGTACCTTATTTTCAAATAATTAATAAATTATTATTGTCCAAGAAACCTTCGAAACGTTCTAAGAAGGTGTTCTACAACCAATCAAGTGCAAATTTTGAAATTGTACCCTCAGAAAATCTCATGTGCCGCCCTCTAAATCAAAAGGGACAAATGTTAAATTCAACCAGATTGATTTTTTTTTTGAAAATTGACCATAAGCATTACAATATCTTTTTAAAGTATATTATTAGTTTCAATCGTTCGCTCTTTGTTCCATTCTCCTCAGAAACATATTAGTTAGTATTAATAAATCATTGGGATCAGGTGTTATATGAGACTTGATTAAACGGGCTTAGATAACCGAATCCAAAATTCTTTAAAAGATGAACATATTAATATTTAGTGACCACTAATTGCAGATAGTGTTCAATTGGGATGAGTTCATTGTTAATGGCCGTGACCTTGCGCAAATAAACGTACAATGGTAATC
>JAMKCH010052050.1:0-10130 GCA_023653785.1 Ophioderma brevispina | reverse complement strand
CCGAAATAACTACCGTGTCCTTTGACGAGGCTCACCTGCTGTGGTCGAAGGAACGGCGGGTGTCCATCCCCCACGCTAAGAATCAGTCTTGTCTTTCACACCCGTGCCCAGTTGTTTCTCCCGGAGCTGGCCTTAGCTGTGGGACGGTCGGAGAAACCCGGGTGCCCGGTCAGGGCACAAAAAGGTACCATCAGCTCTGAAGGGCTCCGGAGACATAACAAAATAACAGATTTTCATCTAAACGCCCCAACCCATATGGTCCAGTAGCGAAGGACACAGCCGATGGGTTGGCCTCAAACCATCCTTAGCGCCCACGCCGAAAACATCACAATCAATTGGTCGGCTCTCGGGTTCGGTAACAGCTACAAAAATTCATTTATGAGTTGCCCCTTCTTACAAACTACTGCAATATTTTAGTGTTTTTATGGGCACACGGCAGCCATCTTGGATTTTTCTACTTGCCTCATGGTTACAATTTTAAATCCATCTTAATTATATCGTATAATATCCTATTATAGATAATAATCAGATGAGAAAAAATGATAAAAGGTCCGTGTTATTTTGATCTCTCGTGAAAAGTGTCATTTTCGGGTTTTCTGCTTTAAATGCTGGGCATCTTGGATTCGCAATTAATCAAAAGCGTGCCTTCCCAAGATACTTAAAACTTACCTTTCCACCTCAACCATGAATGGATTATTAAAACAAACAATTACCAGCATTTTGGGTGTCCTTGGCCATGGAAACTGCAATTTGGGGTTTTTAAACAGTGAAATGGCGGCCATCTTGGATTCTTTCTACTCAAATTGCCCAAGGTTGGCAATTTAACACCCACCTGGGATTCCCATTATATACCTTTCAAAGAGATATAATAAGCTGAGAAAAAACTTTATCAGATATTTCAGCTACCCTCCTCCGCTGTGGACTAATATGTCAGAAGGTTTGATGATTCACGGTGAGGCGAACAGGTCTATGTGTGTGGCCGTGCCACATTATGGAAAGATTGTGCGCAAAATGAGGGGCACTCACCGAGGACCCACTGACCTTCTGCTGTGTCTGGTATTGGGGACCTTCCCAGGAGATAGCGTCGGCCAGCAAATTTCCCACTTCCTAAAAATGGGAGGCGAGCAAACGGATGTAACAATCTCGGAAAACCACTGAACAGCAAAAGGATCCTGACACCCACACATTGTTCTCAGCAGACCAGGAACCACTTGCCCTTACCAAGGTAGTCGGCGCCAATACGGCAGAGAATGAGGCACACAGGTCAATGGAGTGGTCCATCTGTTTCGATAACGATTGTCATCCCATTCTCAAGAAGTCATCTACTACCTTGACCACATGGGTGAAGGTTCTGGGAGAGCCTTGAGGATTTGAGAGAAACAAAAGGGAGGGCTCAAAACACCCCCCCCCCCAACCAAACACCAAACACACCAACAGTGAATGCAATCATCGCTGAGAGGGCTTGCATACTGGAAACAGTAAGTAAGCATATTTTTTAAATACAGTGTAGCACTCTCCACAGCCTCTTTCTGAAAAACCTTCACGAATGCGGGCAAGCTTCCATATGGAAATGCTGGGGGCCACTTGTATCTATGTTCAGAGGCTTGGGGATAGGTCTTCTTTCCCAGGACTTCTTTGCAGTGAGGAATAAAGTGGAATACAACCATCTTAAACCGGACATGGCAGTCGATATTACTGGTCCCTTGGCAACTAACAGGGAAAACTCTGAAATTATAGCCTCCTCCGAGAGTTAGGATGGGAATGGGGTTTCTATGACGGCCTCCTGGTATGGGGCGGGCGGTGAACTCAAGGCGGTTTCCCGACGACGAACAACTCCTGCGATTGAACTTTTGTGTTGTCTTGTCTAAGATATACTATATTTATATATTCCTCAAAATTCCATTTCAGCATGGCAATGCCATTCAATCCCTGAATGTTCTCTGTGCCGTGGATTTAGGCCATCCGCATAAAGTGATCGGAAGGTCGTAGTGTGATCCCGCCTCGGTGCAGTCTTAGAAAAATCCTGCTAGGGTTGCTTTGGTGCTTGTCATTAACTGTTAATAAAAGGAATTTTGTCACATATCTGGTGCATAAAAGCTGTTAATTCTCTGATTCATATATATTCAGTAAACAGGCACATTTCATTTGATCCCAAAGTGTGCTGTTCTAGTACCTAATGTGTGACCCTCATAACCTTCGGTAGGAAGGAACGACCCCCAGTTGGCATACCATTACCCTAAATAACCCCAATCTGATTGCAATAAAAATAGCAGCTTAGATTTTGTAGATTTTTTTTTCTATGCTGATTTGTACAAAAAATTAGGGGATTTTTTTGCAAGTTTAAATTTTCAATACTGTGTTGCCATGGCAATGGTGTCTTCTGCTATATATATCATCAAAATGATGGCACAGAAGAAGATTGTGATAGCTAAGGGTACTAGCTAACTGCAAAACTGGTTAAGAAAATCAGAAGTCTACACTAAATTAAACATTGTTTCTCGTATTTAAACATCACAAATCCAATTTTCCAAGTCTTTAGGAGGGTGTTGCCATGGTAATGAGGCTGTTTGCATAAACAATGGGCCATAGATGTCCCAGATCAAGTTGCAATAAACTGGGCAGCTCAAATTGCACACCTCTTGACCACTATGATTTTGTTATATGTTGTCTATTTACAATGAATAGTTTTTTCCTCAAAATTCCATTTTTAAGAGGGCGTTTCCATGGCAACGGCCAAAAAATTCGACAAAATCATGACCTTAAATGACCCTGATTGTGATTGCAATCAACTGGACACTAATCAAATACATATCTCTAGAAACTTGAATGGTGTTTTTAAGTTGTTTACTTGAAAAGATATGACATTTTCCGAATTCAAGCTTTTCATTTACTGCGTTGCCATGGCAACTCAGGCGTAACGACACACCCACACTAATTTTGAATGGCAAACAAGCATATTATGATAGCTGAGGGTCATGGCTAACTGGAAACACTAGTGAATGAAAATCTCTAAGGGGAGGGAGGGGGGGGGTCCAGGTGGGCCCTAGCCTAATAGGAGGACGGCCTATTACCCTTCATGCATATGGGGCAACTATATGGTGCCGTAGCAGCATCTCCAGGAACTTCAAGCCCCAATTGGTCATGGATGGATTGTACGTCCTGATAGTAATTTGATCATTAAGTTGATATGAATGGCAAACCTGCGGCAGACGTTGTTTTAGAGTTCTACCCTGCAATAAATTGCCGAAGAGTGTTGCAAGTTGCCAGACTGTATGTATGGCTAAATGTCTTATGATGGCTTTTAAAAATGTCCTGTACAGATTTACGATCGACATGTGGAAACATGAAAGGTGAGGTCATTACATTGGAAAGTTCTGGTGATTATGGGGACGAGAAAGAGACAGGCTATTAAATGAGTCAACCTACAGAGGACTCGATTGGCAAATACTTGTAATGAAGAACTTTGTGAATGGGATAGTTTTAGTTTGGATAATGCGTTGGTATAAAATAATTTATTTATGAACAAATTCGCATATTATTATATCTCTAATTGGTTGAAATAAACTACTGCAAACAAACTTCCATTACTATTCAAATTTGAAACATTTAAAAATATTCTATATAAAAATTAGGTGCTTTAAAAACTATGTATATAGAACACATTTATTCAGAGGGTAATACAGTAACACTTAAACGCCCAGGATTCAAAGTGCTACAATTCAAAAGCAATGCAAGTACAAATGCTAATTTGCAACATGGCACCATTTGGGATATGCAAATAGATTTATTAAAATGGATGGCTATGACTGCAGTTTGGTTGTTTTTAATCAACATTCTCATTGTAGCAGTTTTGTGTGGAGTTTTGTACCTAAAAGTTTCTTTATGAGTCAGGATACGGCCGCAACTAGTTAAGGCGCAATTCCAATGGCAGCCAATTGTGTTTGCAAAATTAGCATTGCTCAAGTGTCCCTGAAAGGTCTGCTACACCACATGATTATAATCAATAGTGCAATAGTGTAATTATAAACTTAAGTGTTAAGATTCATCCATGTAATTCCTTGACCAATGACTGTTTAAAGTCAAATTGTGCTCAAAATGACGAAAATGGCGGCCCATTGTGGATTTTCTGCAAATTAGGTTTAATTAAAAATGCATGGATTGAGTTCTGGTGGTTGTCCATTACAAACACTTGGTTAGCATATTTTTCTATCAAAGAATTTCTTTCTACAAGACAGGATATGGCCGGAAATAATTATGGACGAAAATTTCAAAAGGCGGCCATTTTCTTTATGCAAATTAGCATGCTTAGGTGTCACCTTCGACGTCTTGTATAAAGACATGGTTATAGTTATTATAGTACAAGAGGGTAATTGCAAACTTTAAAAGTGCTGTTCATTCCAGGTGATACCTTGAACATTGACTGTTAAAAGTCAAATTAGGTCAAATTAGAAAGCGGCCATTTTGGATTTATGCGATTAGGTTTAATTTAAAAGTATTTGGATTGAGTTCTGGTGGTTTTGTCCATTGTCAAGCACCTTATGTTTAGCAGTTATTCCACTAAAAGAATTCCTTCTCAAAGACAACATTGGCTCAACCTAAAAATAGGTAGGAGCATTTCAATGGCAGCCATTTTTTTTTTTAGCAATTAGCATGCTTAAGCTACGACTTTGGAATGTCTATTCATGCAAAATTATTTATAATGATGTTTATGAGTAAGTTGATACCACCCTCGCTTTGCCACTAATGATGGTACACGAACCCAAAACCTATCTGGCCCGAGGACTATTAGGTGCAAAGTAGAGGAGACCATTGCTCAGACCATCCGTCATTGATCCAGGATGATCGATAGGGATAGTGTGACTGCAGTGTCATGGATTGGGTAGCAAAGTGATTCGTGGACTTCTCGAGCCTCAAAGGTGTGGTGGGGGGATTAGGCTTCCAGGTTCATCAATTTCTTGCGAGCTGATCGTCTGAAGGTTCCTAAGGTTTGCAGGAGCTATGCCAGACAGATTGGAAGATATTCTACAGGAGTCGCCAAAAGGCAACCACTAACAAGCCTCATTGCATCATTGAGAACGACACCAATCTTGTGTGAAAGTACACTGTGACTCCATACTGGTGCAGCGTATCAGCAGTGGAGTATGCAAGGCCCAACAGTTGATGTATGAGCTTGTATGTATGTATTTGCGATCGTCTGTAATAATTAGTCTTGTATAAATTGCGCCCGAGGCGGTGTGGTGATGGAGAGGGGTCGCTTCCATCGGCATCGCTTACTTTGCTATTATCCGAGGCGATCATCACGAGCCTTCGACGCTCATTGTCGAGGTTTGAGGAGAAATAGAAATTTGTGAGGCGTCTTTGACCCAAAGACTACGTTACGGGGCGGGCGGACATATTTTTTAATTACCATACTTACCGTTTAGGTGCGATTTTTGTGCCTAAACGTATCCTTTGCGGTTTATTCCGTGTTAAAAAGGAAGGATATGAATTTAGGCAAATGAAGGGACAATCCTCACGCAAAAAAAGTGTTTAGGAACGTGGTGCAAATTTAGGTTAGAAGTTGACATGGTTAATTCTAAACACTTGGAATACAAATGGATATAAACACTAATAAGTTAAATCTCTAAACATGTTTAGATTTTTAAACATGTTTAGATTCTAAGGTGTTTTTAGAGATATAAGCAGACATTCAAAATGTTTAGAAAAACGTGGTTTGCAAAAGTAGTGGTTAGAAAAGCGTTGAATTTCTAAGCACTGTTTTTGCAGTAGTGCTGTTGGACTAACAAAAGATAAGAATAGTAATATATATTAATATATGCTTTTAATATCATATATTCTCCTATCTCTCTCTCTCTCTTCTCTCTCGATCTTAGATATATATTAGATAGTCATAGGGTTAGATATATATTATATATATATTCAAAAGAGTGAGAGATGGCAAATGGTATCTTTGATCTTTTCACTTTGTGTGGCGGAGTTGATGGCCATGCTTATTATGGTAATCTCGCTTTCGTAATTGCTGTAACGATGCCATATGCTAAACGGCAATTATATTTGATTGATTTTAGATTACGCTTTTTCAACAGTATTCTGCCACCATTAGCGAAAGTGGTTACCATAATAATTAAAAACATAGTAATAATAAAATAATGACACTTATAACAATGTTAGGGCGAATTTTACGAGGTTTTTTGAAGAGCTATTAACCCATGAGCTAGCAGACATTTGTAACACATCTCAAGTACAAAAGGTTTGAGTGATTAAATATGTTCACAGACTGACAGGGACCCCTGAAACGTGATTCTTAAGTGCAGCAAATCCTTAAGGAGAGGGGCCAAGACAAAGTTTGTACAGGGCTCAAATTTTTAAATTAATCCAATCGTGTTGTAAAGTATACCATGTTATTTGTCTAACCACAAGGATTCAGGAAAAGTATAGTTTGTACTATCTACAACGTAAAGTTTAAGAGTTATAGGCTAAAAACAGCAAACATCAATAAAAAGGGTCAATTTTAGTTGTACAGGGGTCAAATTTTAAAGTTGCTCCGATTTAGATAAAAATGGTGCAAATTATTGATGGATTTCATAGGATTAAAATAATGAATAATTTTGACTGTCTAAAATACCTAATTACCGATGTAGGGGGCACAGAAGGTCAACGTCCATTGCATTCAATGGGCCTTGACCTTGTTGCCCCCTACTTTCTTAAGCAAGCATTTGAGACACTCAAAACTATTCCTTATTTTGATCCTATTAGCTCCACCAATAATTTGGTGTACTGCGGTTTATTCCGTTTTGGATAACAACGGATATGAATATTAATTTATGCAAATCAAGGATAATCCACTAGAATAACAAAGGATATTAATATTAATTTAAATAACTATATGAGCTCATTACAACCTAATGGATATTTAAACCTTCCCCTATCATGTTAGAGTTATAATAATAATAATAATACTACTAATAATAATTATTATTATTATCATATTACTATTAATCGTCATAATGATACTAATGTTAATAATAATAATCACGCTAATAGCGAAATAAGGCGAAAAAATGACATACATCGGTTCTCTATAGCAAATCCTGTTACACCCAAGCACCCCTAGTGCAATACCCTCGAGATTTGCATAAATTAATATTCATAATCTTTGTCATTGACAAAAGCAAAATATTAACGTCCCTTAACCCCCATTTTTGCCAATTAAAATATCACGGAGCGGACTCCTGCCTTGTTTTAGGGGGAAAGTTTACCTAGATATTAAAAGAAAAATAACACTACATTCTTTTTGAGGTGATCGTCAGCTTAGGGTATTTCTAAGTAAATTGACCTCTAGATGAACTTTGACCTGGGGCCACTTTGAAAGCCCGATAACAACCCTCAGATTTACGGCGGTCCGGAAAGTGTGTAGTCTGTGTCACAGACTGCGAAAGATATTATCTAAATTGGTACTGCGCGAGAGATTAACGTTATCAGTCCGTCATAGAGAATGTGTGTAATTGAAATTAAATCTCAAATATCTCAGGAACACGGAGGGGTTCTATGCAAGTTTTGGCATCAGAGGGTCCGTTACTATGTTTCGTTTTAAATATGTATCGTAATTGGGTCTGAACCTATAGAACCTAGCGAGAAAATTGAACGTTTTTGTCGGGTACTGCGGTACTCGCAGACACGGAAAAGTTAACACGCAATCTCTACGGGCGAATTCATTTTTCCCACAATGCCTTTCGATATTTTTCCAGTCTTGAGAATTTTCAAACACTGGTATCAACTTTTTTTTCAATTTTAGAAACAGGAATTACGTACTTACCGGACCGCCGTACCTCAGATTGAAGTTCCCCAACCACGTGCCAAATATCAGCTCCATACATCAAAGACACAATAAACACACATAGCCAGGCAGACAGATTGAACAGACATTTTTTTCATTTTGTTTCACCATGAGAAGCGTATTCAAAAGTTACGCAATTACAAAAAATACAGTTTAGAAATATATTTCAGCCCAAAATACCGGGTTAAATTTGCATAGGCTCCTGGAGCTCACCTCTTATCAACTTAGCATTAACCAGTGAACAATGACAAATTACTAGCAGTATACAATTTACATTTCACAGTGAGAATTGAATGTGTAAAAATAAAAATCATGTTAATATATTATTTTAATATAACAATTCATAAGTAGAGGAATGTCATTTTATACTATTAAATGCAATATGCATTTCAAAGCGAATTCATTTAGGCACCCTAAGCTGTGGCAGACCATTGAGACAAGTACTGGAGACAACACAAAGCACTGCACAGAGCTGCACCGGTTTGTCGGCAGCTTATTACCATGTAACCGCTGCATTAGTAACTATTATAGTAGATTTCAAATTGAGTGAGACCTCATTAAAAGTTTTAGGTCTATCCATTCTTTGTGGGAAGTAAGAGAACTTATTTTAACCGCCACAGGTACTCGTATCAATGTGCATTATTAATATAGCTATGCCTGTATGAAGAGTGTATTTGATTCAATTCCTACTTTAAAGATTCAACCAGGTGTTTATTCCTTACACAGGATAGGAGAAATAATGCATTCTTATATTAATACACACAAAACGCAACTATATTTTTTATTTTGGCCATCCAACCCTGCAAGAGATTAACGCAAAGCAGATTAAGAGTTCCTTGACATCCCGGCCAACCATGGCATTAGTCTTTCATCACTAACAGACCACGTAAGAACTGAATTCATCAGTTTCCAGTAAGCAGATTCTGTACACAATATGTTTTGTAATTTCAACAAAGGCCTCATCTCCACATGACCGAGGATTGGACCCTCACAACAATACAACCCCATGGAAATATGCAAGAAGTCTCACTTAATTTGAAATCTACCATACAATTTACATTGTTATAAAAATACCAACCACGTGAAATTTACCAAAATAAACATTTGTAGATGAATTATATTACTTTGAATCAAAAATCAAAAACATTCAAACAGATCGCCAGGTCATTAAGCTTGTTAGTGGGGGACTGTAGTGCACAGATCTCATGTGAGTGTGCAAATCTGGATAAACTGTGGATTTTGGTACACAAGTACTTTATGCATTGATAATTTTGATTGATGGGAGCACTTGCCACACCCCTTTCATGGCCCCCAGCTTGGGGTTCAAGGTTACACAGGGGTAAAAATTAAAATGTTCCGATCGTGTTGAAAAGCACACCATGATGTTTGTCTGGTTACAAGGATTCCAAAAAGGTATAGTTTATAGTACCTATGGCTTATAGGTTTGGAATTATGGGGTAAAAATGGTGAAAAAGTCAACTTTGGTTTGTACAGGGGTCAAAAATTAAAAGTTGCTCTAATTTTTGTAAAATGTGGTTCAAGTTACATACATACATAACAATATTTGTAAAGCGCCTTTCCATCGAGATCAAAGCGCAAAAAATAAAGTACATAAATAAAATCAAGATGGTGAAACAAGCAAATTAATACACAAACCACTCAATAATTTGGGTACAAGCAAGACTTCAACATCCTTTTGAAAGAACACAGTGACGGAGCCTCCCGGATGTTTCTTGGGAGTGCATTCCACAAGAGGGGTGCAGTAACATAAAATGATTGTTGTTGGTTTAGCTCATAGAATGAAATATAAGAACAGTTTTGACTATGTTAAGTGTTTGGTTATTAACCAAAATGGTGAAATAAAGTCAACACCTATTGGCAGCTATTGGATTCTATTGACCTGTGACCTATTTTGTTGGATAACGTGAAAACTAAGCATAACAGACAAGGCAAACTATTCCTTATTTCAATCCTTTAAGTTAGGGAAACAATTTGCACCACATATTACCTGAATCAAAGCAACTTTTAAATTTTGACACATGTACACACCAAAATTGACTTTTCGCTATTTTTACAGTTTTTACCCCATAACTCCGAAACTATAAGCCATAGATAGTGTCAACTATACCTTTTTGGAATCCTTGTAACCAGACAAGCATCATGGTGTACTTTTCAACACAATCGAAACATTTTAAAATTTTGACCCCTGTATAACCTTAAAATCCAAGCTGGGGTCCATTAAGGGGGTTGGCAAGTGCTTCCATCAATTTTATGGATTATCAATGCCTAACGT
>JAMKCH010052049.1:0-17144 GCA_023653785.1 Ophioderma brevispina | reverse complement strand
CAAAAGGTTGTATATATCTAGCTAGTATTTTCACATTGTTTCGCTAAAATCCATTTATTTTTCACCTAAACCGGCTCCCTTCACAGCCATTAGGCAAAACACTGGATTCCAAAAGGTTGTTTTACATACAAAGTATCCCTTCCTTGTTTCAACTTGTTTCGTTAAATCACAATGTATTTCACCGAAACCGGCTCACTTCACACAGACAGGAATCACGCTGGATGTCAAAAGGTTGTCTGTATATCTACTAGTATTTTCACATTGTGTCGCTAAAAATCACAATTTTTCCACCGAAACCGGCTCACTTCACAGCCAAGGAATGCAACACTGGATCCAACAAGGTTTTTGTTTTTTTAATATACAAAGTATCCTTTCCTATGTTTCAACATTGTTTCGTTAAAATCACAATTTCTTTTCACAACGAAACCGCTCATTCACAGACAAGGAATGCAACAGCTGGATGCCAAAGTTTGTATGTACTAGCTATAGTTTTCAACAGTTTTTCGCTTAAAAATCACAATTTATTTCATTTCACCGAAACCGGTTCACTTCACAGCCAAGTAATGCAACACTGGATGCCAAAGGTTGTTTTTTACATAGCAAAGTATCCCTCTCTATGTTTCAACTTTTTCGTTTAAAAACAAATTTATTTTCACCGAAACCGGCTCACTTCACAACAAGGAATGCAACGCTGGATGTCAAACGTTTGTATATATCTACTAGCTAGTATTTTCAACATTGTTTCGCTAAAAATCGCCAATTTATTTTCAACCGCAACCGCTCACTTCACAGCCCAGTATGGGCCACCCTGGATGCCAAATGTTGTTTTAACTTAGCAAAGTATCCCTTCCTATGTTTCAACATTGTTTCGTTAAAATCCAATTTATTTTCCCCGAAACTGGCTAACTCCTCATCGCTGCAATTTTGTAGGCCTGCTCCCTGTTTCTTGTAACGACGTTGTTTCGCTAAAAATCACATTTTATTTTTAGCGAACGGGCTGTTCCCCCCCCCCTTTCGCATTTGCATCCATTGCACGTCTAACACTTCGAAATACGTTTCCTTCCATGCCATGCCATCATATTACATTGTTTCGCTCTTTCGTTTCGCCTCTTTTCGCTATGTTTCGTTTCGTTTCGTTTCGCGAAATATAATAAGCCCTTTGTGGCTCATGTATTACCATTATCATCATTGAATAAAGGTGTGCATCACGTGTGTGCGTGCGATGCATGTGTACTGATTGTATGTGTGTATGTGTAGTGTGTGTGGGGTATTTGTGTGCGCGAAACAAAAGAACCTAGTGCGAGAGCTAGTGTGTATCGATGTGAGTCAAAACCCCACAGGTTCATAAATCCTAAATGTCTAACAGCATATACAGTGTGTCAAAAAAAAAATAAAACAACCGAACCACATGGTGGGTGACCACCATAGAACTTGTTAACAAAAAGCACATGACTACTTGTCCTTTGTTGTAGGTACCATAGGCTATTAGCTAATGCCCCTGAAATTGTTCATTACAGGTAGAATATTCGATTATTTACTCAAGATATGACCAAAGAAATCAAGTAACCTGCGGGCCCACTTTACCAAATTGAGGTGCGAAAGTAACTACAAAGCGGCCTGTACGTTTGTGCGGTGAATAACCACCAATATGTGATCTCCGTCACCACCATTTCTCCTTTTTTAATAAAAATAAAAAAAGTAAAAATATTAAACATCAATAATGTTGCCGATATCTTAAAAGTGGATGAAAGAAGTGGAATTTGGCATGTATGATCAACAAACCCGTTATTGGTCCCACATTAGACCGCATCTGGATTAGAAGCTAAGCAATGCAATCATCGTTTTGTGACAGCACCACAGAGTTATCTGAACCAAAAATTGAATGACAGAATGACCACTGTTGATATTGTTCAATTGAGGTTTTGATGCTTTGAAAATACACCGTTTTAAACTTTCATAAAGTTCAGAAGGTAACAAGCAAGTGGCAGCCCCAACTCATTTTATGAATTTAATTCTGATATCGTCTTTGAAATGTTTTATCACTGTGACAGGCGAGCAATTGTTTGCTAATTGTTTAACAATTGTTTCTGACGCGATCAATATTCTTTATTCGTCTAGCACACCTGGAAGTCTTCATGCAAAAATACACTGTATGTCATGGGCACAGGGGTTGGTGCCAAATGGTTTGCATCGCTTGGTCTCAATCTTTGAATGATCGTTATAATGTACATTTATAAAAAGATCATCTGAGGGAAGTGGGAATGTTTGGGATCCCAAAAAAAACGATTTACCCCGCCACGAGTCCTGGTCCAAGCCCACGACCTCAGGAGCTCGTTTTCGTATGATGCCGCTGCACCATGACAGGGGAGATTTGCAGTTCAGGAAATTCCCTTCCTTCCTGAGTATACTTACTAACATTTTTAATAATTATGAACTTGCCCCCCTGTAAATATAGTTTGCCCCCCTCTGCCCCCCCCCCCCTGAAAAAAGCTGGTTACCCCACTGGGTGGACAGCTCTCCACCTGTTTTTCTTTTATTTGGGGAACATGGTGGGCCATCGTGTGCTGGAACAATAAAGAATCCTGTGTATATGGGCGGCCGTAATGAAATGAACTGCAAATCTGGGCCAATGTTGTCGATATCCTTGCACTATGTTACAAGGATTTGATTCATGCGATGGAAAAGAACCAAAAAAACCTATGTCAGTTAAATTTGTAAAGCAGGTGTGACGTGTTGCTCTCTGTGAAAAATAAAGGCAAATTGACACAATTTTTAAAAAAAGAAAGGGGTGTGGACGCGATCAATACTTCTATATTAGTTCGTGATAGCCCTGAGTCTCATGAAAATCCACTGGACCTGTCCATGGCACCAGGGGGTGTGCCAATTCGTTGCTAATCAGCAATGGCTCAATCTTTATGATCGTAAATTTAATTAAATTTATCTCTGAGGCAACGGAAGGTGGGGGCAGGTTTGGGGGGATCAACACAACCCAAAAAAGCGGTTTAACCCCGCCAGGCTGTCCTGTCCTAAGCCCCGATCCCTCGCCAGAGTCGTTTTGTATGATGGCCCGCCCATGCAGGGAGAATGTGCGTTCAGGATAAAGTCTTCTTCCTGAGACCTTTCGAGGGGCACTTCCTCGCTCGTACCCACTTCATACACCACGTTGAATTACAATATGGGTGGCAGTTACATCCACAGTGTTTTGTGTTTTTTTTTATTAACAATCACCCAATAGAATGAAATGCTTGTTCAACTACTTAGTTTATATTCTGTACACTAAATCAGTTATTTAACGTCTCATGAGCCTTTTTGTAACAAAACTCCCGAAGGGGGGGGTCTTACCACCCCCCTGTGATTTTCGTTACTGAACATCCATTCTTAATATTTGGGTACCACCGATAGCCTTATAGCTTCTTCTTCCACTGTTCAAAATAAGTAACCAACATTCCCCATTAATGATATCACTAGACACTTTTTAAGACGACTTACCAAACATTATTGTCGATACCTAATGCTCTCCTATATAGAAATTAGTCATTTTCCATCAAGTATCGCCAAAAACCGCATAAAATCGATATTCCATACTTGTTGGTGAAAAAATTTGAACTTATTGCCACACTGTGTGGCTCTGGTGAAATTGACAGTTTTTGCTGACAATCCCCTAACTTTATGACACATCGTTTGACGCAATGCTAGGCATGTATTGGTCACGCTCAACGTTTTTTTGGGTTATCAATGGAAAGAGCGAGGAACCATAGCCTTCCTATTGTATACCAAATCAAGTGGTCCTGTGATATTCCTATGTTGTGCTAGGCATGTTGGTACTTCCCTTCTCTCCAAAGGGGGTGGTTGCCAACCTCCCGCCCCCACCCCATACTTTGGACACCCGTAGTCTTACCATTACCACCTATCATCCCGTTTTGGATGTTTGGCTTTGGATGAAAGGAGCGAAAAGTCAATTGCGACATTACATTAATAATTTGGCACCAAAAGGGTTTTAGTAAGCCGGGAAAAAACTACTGAAGGGGGTGGTACCACCACCCCCCCCCCACAAACACACACACACACCCACACACCCCCTTCGGTAGACCGAGGGTTAATCAAGGAGAAGTTGTTCTGCAAAAAAATGGGCAATAAAATATTGACTGCAATCAAAATTGTATTTGCCATTCTGTTCTTCAGTACCACTCTTGCCATGCTTGTGGTAAACAGCTCCTCATTTTTGTAAAATGGGTCCTGCGGGTTACTTGATTGTTGTGGTCATAGCTTAAAGTCTATTGACTGTATCATTATGAATTTTTCTGAGACATTAGCTAATAGTCCTGTGTTACCTTAAAATTGTATTCTTTTGTTCAAAACTTATGAGGGCCAACACCAAGTGTTGCGTTTTTTGTGGGACGCACTGTACTGTGTGATCATATTTTCTTCGTTTTCTAACATGCCTTTGGTGTTTCATTCTTTGCAGCTATAGGCATTTTAACAGCATTTTTGGCTCTGATAGGAATTCCGATAGCAAACATATGCGTAGGTAAGGGAGTATAATACCGAAGGGCATCACATAATAAACTGATTAAAAAAAATAGAAGGCCAAAATATTGCTTTCTCATATTGTTCAGGGTTTCTCAGAATGATTAGTACCCATCGATACCAAAAATATTTTATTTTTTCACCATACTAATCAACGACATTAGGTTAGTTGGTTTAATACCCAACTCCGTCCACCATACTGTAAGCTTTCATAAGAATTCTGAATCATAAATATGGGATTAATCAACGTATAAATACACTCAATTGTGTTAGAGATACTGATTTCACCCTTTGGGCAGAGTGAAAAATATATTTGTGTTATCCTTCGTCTCACGAAGTCTTTTGCACACATTTACCCCTTCAAAATTCGTTATTAAGCCTCTAATACTTTTGGTATGCTTTTGGTACCAACAGACAATGTGCTCACTCTCTACATACTCTATTGATACTGCAACATTCCCTTTTTGGCATCACAATGACATGAGGCAGCAAAATTGTAAATTTTCGTGCACAATAGGACTATCGAATTTTGACTTTCACTGGATTCATGTGGAGACTAATTTTCTCTTCCATGTCCTCAACTCGGCACAGCAATTCTTGAGCTTACCGACGTGTGTTAGATAGTAAAACAATCTCACCGGCGAAGTCTAATCATTGAGCACTGTTGTTGGATATCTTTACTGCGTCTTGGTCTTACACTAAATTTACGTCCATAGTCAATCGAATCGGTTGATGTATGATATAGTCAAGGACTATGATTAAAAAAGGAAGGGGAAAAGTGTGTCACCAGGATTTATTCAACTGAGTAAGTTGATCCGGGGCCGCGTGTATCCATGATAGGACGCTCTTAACATGGCCCGCTGCATGGTGAGACTGGGGGGGAGAGTATTGGAAAACAGGGGGTTTACACCCTACTCTTATTCTTATATATGTACAGTTGTGACTCTCTGTACACGGGACCGACGGCTTAACGTCCCCTCCGAAGGACGGGATGCTTCATGATTCATTTGCCCAATTCCAAGTGAACCGTGGAGGAGAGCGGTATTCTGTATTTAATCAATAGCTCGTATACAGATTAAATCCAGAATTGAGCACCCGAGCAAGTGACCCCGCCGGATTCGAACCCGGGATTTTTGGTAAATTTGCGCCACATGCAAGCACCCTAACCGCTAGGCCACGCTCTCCCACAACGAGTTAATGCAACACCTCGACATGGCGAGCGGAAACTAAAAGGGCTTCTTTTCGTTAACTCATTGTCAAACATTGTGTGCGTACTGGTATGACGGGACTTTGACACGGAACATTTCAAAGGGAAGACATCAGGTCACCGCGGGTGCACAGGTCATCGAGCGAGAGATCAAAGACAACCCCATTGCCCCATTGTGATCAATATCGCCAATACAGTGTCCATTTAACGAAAATCTGTCACATTCTCAAAGTTGCACCTGAAGACATTATAACAAGGTTACAATAAACATCAAGAATGATCTTTCCTTCATCTGAGGCACCCTGCCCATTAGAATCTTGTTCAAGTGGAAAGCTACTCCAATTAATTTTAGTGCTTGATTGAATCAGAACAATTGGGTGGTACAACCATATTCACCCCATGCATGGTAAGATCCGTTAAAAAAAACGGGAAGAGTGTGGTCTTCACTGAATAGCAATCAATATGGCTATACCTTTTACTGCAACTTTTAAAAAGGGAGAGATTTTCTTATAATGGGTATTGTGTTGGCAATATTGATCGCAATTCGCAATGGGGCAAGAAGGGTATCAAAATTTACGGAAAAAACAACTGGGAAAATCCTGGACGATCTATTTCCTGGACGATCTACGATTAATCCCTATTCATGTCGGCGAGCTTTATCAATAATCAATCACCCGTCACTCAGTGTTACTCTGCAGCGATAACTTGTAACTTTGACCGTGCTCACACAGGAATCGCTCACAGTATAAAACTAAATTATTTCATTAAGTTCCAACTGTAAGTACTGTTTTTCGCGGCTGTCAATATGGAGTACCAAAAGTTTAAATTTCATCTACGGACTATAGTGAGTGACTTTGGGGCTGCCTTGAAAGGATTTTTCAAGACATTATTTCTCGTTGTTCAACTATTTTTTTGCTACTCTCATTTTGGCATGACACATCTTACTAAGTGTTCCAGAAATAAAGAAAGAAAACAGAGAAAGGATAAAGAAAGAAATAAAGAAAAGAATTGAATTTAAAGAGAGGGAATTTCCACTCAAAAATGTAAAAATCCTCGAAAAAGAGTGGTTTTCCACTCGTTTGAGGAGTTCACGAAGGACAAACACTTTTGGGAAGGCACACTAAAACGAGTGGAAATCCACTCCTTTTGGTTTATAATGTTCCTTGTGAAATGACAACTCGACAACAAACTATCAAAAACAGTGCTACGTTAACATTTAACTGTTTAGGCCTATACGAAACTCTGCACGGTTATCCTGATTAATTAGATCCGGTAGGGGGCGAGCTGATCTCAATCAACCCATTGTGTGTTAAGGACATGGATTTGAGATAATTGCCCATTAGAGGGAACAATAGGACAATAGCGTAGATCGTCCAGGGAAGTCATCGTCCAGGTATAAATCAAACAACTACTGGTAATCGTTTGAATGTTTCCGTGCTAACCTGGTTTGTATAGGGGATATTTAGACATGCTGCGTTATTTTTTGGATCTTTATAATTCGTAATTAGACGTACCAGTGTTCAGTCGAATCTCAAAAGTTGAATTGCAGTCTTTTTTTGTGTGTACTGGTAATTTATATTAGATACACATTTCATTATGAGCCTATTTATTTCTGAATTTTCTCTCTCTGCCATCGTGTCCCCCCTTAACAATGATAAGCTTTGCTTTGCTCCTATCTATTATAGTCCTGATTTTTATTCCCTGGAAAGCGCATATTGTCGATGGTAGAAATCTGATTTGGAGGGGGATGTTTTGAAGGGATAAAACTAAAGCCGTAAATGCTCAACTCTTGTGTCAACTGAACTGATGCTGTAACCCATTTTACATGAACCTTTTTTTTATCAAATATGTAGGCTTCGAACCAGACAATTGAATAATTGTCCGCAGTCTGAGACACGCTATCGATCCTTTTGTTTGGAGTCCATCAAAGAACGGATAATTGTCATGAATATCTAGGCCGGGTGAGCCTCTTACGGTTGAGGAGGCTAGGCCACGTAATGTTGTAGTTTCGTTTGAGTGGCGACCAAAACTCTAGAATTAGTAGACAAGTTAAATTGGACCCAGATGTCATGCATTATTTGTTCTCTGGAAAGATTGTTTAGTAATATTCCTTAGGTGACGTTGAAGACTTTGTCGGGTAAATAATTTATTCCTATCAGTTGCATTGTTTCTTTTCTTATGTTGAGGCTGAGTTGCCTCAATTTGGTGGGTTTGGAATTTATTCAGTTTATTTGCTTTGCAATTTTGTTCCGTGAGAAAGGTCATTTTTTAATTATGGCCTTAAGCGGATCTGGTATCGGTCCGTCACATAGAATTTGCTATTGTATTGATTGGGTTGAAGTAAGGTTCTCCTCTCAGACGATGGCATCGTCCCCGACAGACCCCAAAAACTTTTAATGAACTGACAGGAATAAAAATCCTACAATAGATAATTTGCCTCATATCTGTTACCTAGAAGATTTATGGTTTTTGAATCTACTTTTTTTTAACGTTTGTTTTTATTCTTACCAAGGTGCAATTGTTTGACTGTGAGGATCTAGCATGGATACCGGCCGTATCTGGTTGCCATAGGTGTACTCATTCTCGTCCAGGATGCATTCATTCTGCCATGTACTTTGGAACAAAGGGGGATTCTCATTGGGATCAGTTGTGCTGTTCAAAGCGTCTTCTTTGCGGTCTCCCTCTCCTCACTTGGGAAACGATGGGAATTTATCTACTTAGTTGCGTTGTAATTAATGCCACCCACAGCAGATATTAGATATCTATATCGATAGCTATGAGAAAAAACACACAAACGTACAGATTGTGTGGGGGTTTGTGTTGTGTAACTTGTGAGTTCGAAATGGAGATGGAGAGAGAACCATTAATTGTTTATTACATGGTATTTTACTTTACAGTGGGAACAACTGTATACTAATGAACGTCTTGACGATTGAAAGAAAATGTAGCGACTGTCCGGATGATTGGTATCCTTGCGTCTATCCCGTCTACACGTATTTCTTTCCAGATTGTATTGGGATATCTATATCTGGCTTTCTTCTTAACTACCTGCATTAGAACCTGTTGGAGATTATGCCGAAATAATCGTCGCTATCACATGCCACGGCGCACGGCATCACCTTGTGTTGGAGAGCTGTATATCGTGTTGAAGGATGTACATCAATGCCAGTGAAAGCCCCCGTGCAAAGAGATGTGGCACCCCCGACACGATCTGACACGGAACAAAGCACGCGGTGCATTGCATAAAGTGGAAGCTGCAGTAGACAGAAATGGTCATGTAGTGCTGGCAAGGATATTCCAGGGTGCCATGGTTAAAAAAACAATAACTGCTTTTTAAGTAAAACTTTAAATGCTTTTAATTTAAAAAAAAACAAATTATCTCTCACACGGCAAGGACCGAAGGAAAAAAAAAAAAAAGAAAAAAAACAAAAAAGCAAGGAGCAAAGAAAGTAGGTAGCGGCCTTTCTCGCGTTTCCGCAATTTAATTCAAAATAGGCATCGGCCTTAAAACCTTGTGATATTAGTCAAAGATGGCCGGGCAAGCCAAAACCATTTAAGATTACCACAGCAATTATATTATAATCATCATTAAGAGATTACTCAGAAATTATATAAGCATTCAATTTATAAGATAAGCGGAAAGCCGCAATCTACATGATGAGCAAAAAGCTAAAACATCAATGGTTATTCAGCAATTTTATTATAAGCATTCAATTAAGCATTCATTTAAACAGTGTTAATGATAGATAGCAGATAGTCAACATCTAAAATCATTTTGATCACTGTCGAATCAACGATGAGCGGAAAGCTAACACCTCAGTAGTCACTATCACTAGTTAGTCAGCAATTTAATTCGCATTTCAATTTAAAAGATGAGCGGAAAGCCAACATCTCTACATGATGAGCAAAACCTACACTCAATAGTTTCTTCAGCCATTTTATATAAGCATTCAATTAGCCTCATTTAAAACCCACCGTGTGCCTTTTACCTAGAGGAGCAGCAACGTCCCACCTCTACCTCCCTTTTGAGCCAATGTCAAACTTCACATGTGAGCGGCAAGCTCCCACCTCCAATCGTCACGTCACACAATATGCTTTGCCCATGTCTTATATCTTAAATTCTCTTCAACATTTATGAGCCGCAACCCTTCTCCCATGCCCGAACCAGCCCATGGGCTTCTCCTACCCACTCCAATCTTTCATGTAGAGCAGTGTGATGGGCATGAGAGCAATCGCCTAAATCCCCCCCAAACTGGAAGGACCTTGCTATAAGTGAACAGGGATAGTAAAGGAATGTGAAGAACAGGAGGGGATGGAGTGGAAAGAAGGCGCCAACAAGGGAAAAAGATAGGGGAACGGGAGCGAAACCACCAACTAACAACACCACAAACGTACAACAAAAAAAAAAGAACAAAACCCCCCCCCCCCCCCCCCCCCCCCCCCCCCCCCCCCCCCGCGGCACTGCTGGAACGGGATTTAAATTACCAATGGTGGTTACGCAAAATGTATTGGGTTGCCGGCAAATAACAAAGTGACTGTTTAATTACATGACGCATTTCTTCATGAACCACAAGTTTAACTTCCCATAATAAAAGAGCCTAAGCAAAATACCTGACCAGAAAAAATGAAGTCGGAACACGATTACCAGTATTAACAAAGCATAAAAAAATCAAAATTCATGACAAAAACGGCGTGTACGCGTAGCACTTTCAGGGTCTTTTACAACAATTTCCAATCCAATAGATGCCAAAACAAAAAGGTACTTTGATGAAACATAGGGAGCGCGCTTTTTTGATTATTTGTGAAAGAAGCCGTTTAGTGGCATTAACAAAAAATAATAAAATATTGACATAAAACCGCATAGCCCGTGATACAACCAAATTCGGCAATTTAATAACAGCACTACAATTAATTGATTGTTGATTCTTGACATCTAGATGAGCACGTGTGGGACGATGAAAAATGCAGGACTCGTGGACAATAGACCGACGAACGAAATCGAGAGTTCGAGCACATCACTCATGCATTACAATAACTTAGTGTGTAGAATACTACCATTTCACAACTTATAAGCTAAATAATGATATTTACTTTACTTTTTATAAACGTTTATTGGCTATTTCACTTTTTCGTAATGCTAGTTATCGTAAAAGTACTTCTGTGAGGAATAAACATTTGATTCGATTGAATGATTGATTGATTGATTTGATTGATTTGAATTGTGGCCACCGTGAAATGTATTTCTGGGCAAGATTGACCTTAACACCCAAAATTGCCTTGACGAAACCAAGTGAAATCTGGTGGAGCTGCAAAGGGGGGGGTTATTACAAAGTAATGATGTTGACTCGGCCTGCATTTGTAAGTCATGAATTTGAGCAGTCACCGAATTGAGCGAAATGATTTGTGACGATTTCCTTGAACGGCGCCGCGAATAATACTAATTGGCAAACCGCGCTTTGAGACTGTTTACGGGGGATAAGCGCTCAATAAAAATTGGTACAATGTTTATAATTATTATTAGAAATCAACCAAAAATAAAGGAATTTAGTCCACAAAATGCAAAGCGCTTAAATGTATGACTTATATGGAGACATTTAATGAGGCATTTTAAAATTGTCTAGCTGACAACACTTTTTTATTGACTGGTTTAAAAATTGGCCTTTAATGAGCTTAAATGAATGAGGAAAACTAAACGGGCAACCAAAGAAAAAGAAAATCCTGGCCCGCATATTGACGAGACAAACTGTACCTATTCAAGGACTGGAG
This sequence comes from Ophioderma brevispina, assembly GCA_023653785.1. Taxonomy (NCBI): domain Eukaryota; kingdom Metazoa; phylum Echinodermata; class Ophiuroidea; order Amphilepidida; family Ophiodermatidae; genus Ophioderma; species Ophioderma brevispina. Next base: position 5,644 of record JAMKCH010052049.1, on the reverse strand, counting down.
CGACGAACAATTTAAATGGCTAAGGCAAGACATAACACTGTGACCGTGTGACTGGGTGTCTATGCAACCCAAAAGCTTATGTTACCCTAAATGCTGTAACCCAACGTGTAGCGCTGTACCAAAATGTAAAAGCTTCGTCTAAAAAGACAGTTTAATCTTTATATGCATTAACATGGTGGTTAAGAACTCTCAGAATAAATTAAGGACAATAATAAATAATTAGAATGGTCAAAAGGAAAATTACACAACAACTGCGATAAGTTAAAGGGAAGTCAGAGTCGCCCGTTTTGAAGGACGCAATACCAGAAAAGAAACTGCCGAAACCAGTGGAGGAGATTCGGCCAGAGCGATGGCTATAGACAGAATTCCTCCTCAATTCAAAAGGCATAAGACTTCCATAAAGCCTAAACGTCAAACAAAAAGACGACCTTATAATGAGTTATAGGTGAAAGCGAAAAGCTAATGGGAGGATAAGACGGGGTAAGACACCTGCGAAACATGGGCCTGGCGCGCAGGCTTAAATGACGGAAACTAAAGCAATTTCCAAATAAACTGTAAAACAAAAAACCTGAAGCAACCTGATCCTCAACATAGACTTTCAAATGAAGGAGGCAAGGAACTTCGAGTCAAAAGGGTTAAAGACGTAGCAAATTAAAGGAAATGGCTGCACCGACATACAACACATTACAGCACCAAACAAAAGTGAAACAACCAGGGATAGTCGAAGTACACCCATTAATTTTAGCAAACGAGCTCTTGCATGAAGGAAACAACTCAAAATTACAAAATATCTACTGAAGTGCCAAAAAGATGACCTAAGCGGAGAGCCTACTACAACTAAACAAAATAGAACAATGAAAATAACTCAGACTGAAATAAAATGCCTAAAACTTGAAAAAGCACACAGCTGAACGCCAATTTCTGAGATAAAACAAAAAATGAGAGTATTGAAAAAAATTGATCCGAAATCGAACTAGATCCGGCCTCAAAGAACCCAAAACACAAAAATGACAATGGTAGATTTGACTATCACGATTATTTTATACAGATGGTCAAATGATGCTAATTGCTTGACATTTTAATTAACATATTCAACGCCTTCTTAAAAACCTAAACCAGGCAATAAGGCACCCACGGAAAGCAATAAAGGGGTGGGATGAGCATGACATCAAAGTAAATAAACCAACATTGCAACCGCAATTCTGTGACTTCTAGGTTTAATTATACGACCAAGCATGGATAAACGTAGCAACAAGAGACGTTACCTGACCAATTTAAAAAAAAAAACCCGCGGACTATCCAAGTCTAACAAATCCCTAATCTATATGACCCAAGGGGAAGAATTTAAGCTTACGTTTAAAAGAAAACCAAACAATAATAATATTTCGACACGGTAAAGACACTTATGGGAAAACTGGGGCAAAAGTATTCCAAAACTAAACATTTACTTAAAGGAAGCCAGACTAAGGGAAGGCACAGCGAGACCACAAAGCACCTAAAGGCCTATATACTGGAAACTAAAAATTAGAAACAACCGGGTTACCAGCGAACCAAATAGTATCCAGTTTCTGTAAGTCCAAAGAATACATTACTGCACACAACACCAATCACACACGCGCGGACGTGCCAAGCATAAATCCTTGATTTCTTATAGAATCAAGGAAAAAATGGCAATAAAAAATCCCCAAACGGTTAAACACCGAGGCTTTCTTAGGCCCCTAATGCATTGTTCCCCCAACAAATTAGATAATTCAGTGAGCGTTTGAAATAAAAATCGGTGTGTTGGGTATCAGTTTAATTCGAATGAATAGCTTTGTTGGGACTTGAACGAACCCCAGCGCGTGTATGAGCCTATGTGGGACTAGGGGAAAACACACAAAAAAGTCCTTTCAGGACTACACATGTTCCAAAAGAGAAATGAATTTTGTGTGATGATATATGATGAAATAACTTTTTAAAAAATAAATGCAAAAAAAAAAGACTCCTTACATTTCGCAATAATAACAAAACAACACACCTCATGGCCTATAGGCCCAATGAACATAGCACATAGATGTTGTTCTATAGTACCCAAATATTTCTTGTAAATAGTTAACCGGTGAGGCAAAATTTTAATTATTTTTAAAGTAATTTTTAAGGTAATTACCCAAATAGTCTACATTAAAACATACATGCATGAGGACATATCGACCATTGTAGTTCCAGACATTCTTTAATATTGGTCCATTCAAGGATAATCTGTTCGTCCCAACCAAAAATTGGTCCCTACGTAGGATGCCGCACGAAACAGACAAGCCATCGCAACAGCAGTTTCGAGGCTTGAGGTAAAACAAAGAGGGTGTGAAAGGGCAGTGTGAGTGATCCCTGACTCAATGAGCGACTAATTGCGGATGAATGAAGTTGTCAAAATGATTGAAAGGTGATGATCGATATACATGAAAGTATTTGTTTTTTAAAAGAGTTCAAAGCTATGCAATTACAGGAATTACAAGAATCAATATATAACGTTTGGTGAAAGAAAACATCGAAACTTGGTTCCTATAAATAATGTTGAAGTATGTAGACTGAACAAAAAACCAAAATTGTGTTAAGTGGGGAGCACCCATTTAGATAGCAGCGACCTGAAAATACATGTCCATATCAAGGTTGTTGTGAGTAGGTTGCAAACAGATTCTACAACGGTTTTCTAGTTTAACTCAACAGTATCGGCATTTAGTGCTCATGGGGATATAAATGAACGCAAGCTTGCATATGCGCACCAATCCGGGAAGTTACCAGTTTTAACCCTCGTCTACCGAAGGGGGGGGTGGTACCACACCCCCCCCCTTCAGGTTTGTTCCCCGGCTTGCTAAAACCCACTTTTTTGGTGCCAATCATATTTTAATTAAATGTCAATTGACATTGTTTACGATATTTTTAATCCAAAAACAAAACATCCACCGGGGTATAGGTAAGATAAGACAAGGTAAAAAAAGAAAAAAAGATAGGGGGGGGTGGTAACAACCCCCCCCCACTACGGAAGAGAAGTACCAACATGCCTACACTACAACACGAGATAAGGAACATAAACATAAATTGATTTTGGTACCAACTAGAAGCTATGGTCCTCTCTTCCTTTTGCTACCAAAAATGGTCCAACCTTCCTAGCATTACGTTCACAATGAGTCATAAAGTTGCATGTCAGAAAAAAACTGCATTCGCCTAACACACACAGTGTTGAAAAAATTCAATTTTTCGCCAAAACAGGTTAGGAAAGATCAGATTTTCATGCTGGGGTGTTGGACGCGACTGGAGGGGCAAATGACTAGTTTGATATAAAAGCAAATCATTTTTTCGAGCTATAATAGGGTCTTGGTGTTTGAGTCGATTAAAATTGCCGAATATCAATTCTTCCACCCTATATTCAGGATTTTCGTACTTTCCTAAACATAGGACGTTCATGGTTTGACGTCATAATGTGGAGTTAGTATCTTATTTGGTACAATGGAAAGAAGAGAAACTCTAAGCATCCCTTTGGGACCAAATTTACAGGAACGGGTTGTTCAGTAACAAAATCACAGGGGGGGGTTGGTAACCACCCCCCCCTTCGGGAGTTTGACAAAAAATGGCTCAGGTAGACGGGGTTTTAAATCTGCAGTATTGCGACGGAAATAGGCATGGATGAGCACCGGGCATTTAGTAGGTCTGCCAACCCGCTTAATAAAACGCTACTTCTATAGTTCCTAAAACGGTAACCAGCTTTCGTAGAACCGGGGATGACTCCATGATGACAGCTTGAATCTGGCAGCAAAATCAAGAAGTTTACCGGGTTTTGAACTGCCGTTCTCGATGGAAATGGCGCGGGATGGACACCGGGACACGATAGTTCTACTGCATACGAGAATATAATAAAACACAAAGGGTAGGTTGTAAATGAACCGCCCTGTCAAAATTTGCGACTTTGGCTCCGCACTACAATGTTTCTGACATTTGTACGCAACACAGGAATCAAACACATTTAACAGTTAACGAAGGCAGCATTATGCAGAAACCGACGCCACTTTACATTTCAATGAGTTATCGAGCGATTTACCAAATCGCACAAAACTACAATACGCTGGATTATTCAAGATTGAAGAGATACGACGTATTACTCCTTTATTAAACAGTATTACGACTTCCAATTTTAAAGAGTATCTGCCTTAGAAATCATGTGATGAGCACAATGACCAGGACGAATTAAAGTGAAACGAGAGATTTGGAGGCACCCAAAATATTGGTGTCATAATAGTAATTAATATAGATTAGAACAATAATAGATTTCTTACCTTGTATTGGAACTACAGTAATGTCTTAAAGAGAGAAAAAAGGTGATTTTGATGTGTTAAAATTCAATATAAAAACATAGCTGAATTTCGTATTTGCTCTATACGAAATTAGAATTCACAATTTTGTACCAAAGAAACATTTCCCAACTTAATCTGTCGGATGGGGATATTTTTGTGGAAAGCTTTACATCAGGGCAAAAATCAGAATGTTCACATTTTTTTAGGCGACACCTGTTATTTGAAAGCTCTGTGACACTTTAATGATGATGGACGCAGGTTGAAAATAAAAGTCCAATATGAGATCTAATTTCTTCTTTAATTAATCCGTGTATGACTTGGCTGGTCTTGTACTGAAATCCGAAATTCGCCAACGTTCAACATAGCAAGTTCAACCTAACTAGATTTCAAAGTTGATCTTGAAGAGCGGAATAAAAATACATGCAAGAAACGGTGAGAAGCCAAGTGAAGATCTGGCGCGAACGGGCATAAACAAAAAAGCAGCCAAAAACAAAGACAACGTCACAACCTAGACGCCGGATGATTGGTTAACAAGAGCAACGGAGCAAATGGGACAACCACCGGTTCGATTGATAACTGGATTTAGCTAACCGCAGGCTGTACCATAAATTGATTTAACTTCGCGCTGTCACAGTCGCATTGCGCATGATTCAAAGTTAGACATATTTGTATATATGTACACAAAACAAAAAAATTTTCTGAACATAATACCAACGAAATGGGTGATACTCTTTTTGTCACACCTGCCGTTAAAACCTTATCCCACATGAACTGATGAATGGCTTAAAAGCCCTCCCATTATTTTACCTTTTCCACCCCCTCCCTCACTGCTTCCCAGATTTTCAATCGTTCAATTTAGTATTGATGTAGTAAAACTGATTTGAGAAAAATGAAAACTTTCCAATTTTTAAAATGTCAAGATTAGGGCATGTTGGGAACTGCAACTGGGACCAAGTTTTTTAGAAACATCTCTCTGTGAGCGAATTGGTAATGATTTTGTAAAGATATTGGTAACTATTTTTTGCTCACTGGTGGGGTTACGGCGAAGCATTTTGGACAGATTGAACAATGAACAGCCATCATTTAAAAGCTTCGATATGAGTTGATCTATATTTCAAACAACCTCTAGCATCTCAGTGGGTTGTTTCGAAACATCAGACATTCAAAAACAACAGACCTCAGACCTCGAAACATCAGCCCGGAAGGTCAATCATTCCAGGTCTGGTGTTCTAGGTCAGAGGTTCAAACAAACACCCGGGAATGTCTTGAAACATCAGACCTCGAAACAGCAGACCTCAGGACCCTGAAGTGATTTTTCC
>JAMKCH010052048.1:0-10957 GCA_023653785.1 Ophioderma brevispina | reverse complement strand
TTACGTAGTTGTGAATGTCAACACAGTCGTACTCTCTTTTTGGAAGGGGGTGGCTCTGAAAAGAGCCGTTTGTTTGAAATCCATGAGTCTACTTGCCCTTGGCGGTCTTTTTGGGGATTAGCACCGCCTGAGTTGGGCAGTACACCACCTTGAGCATGGTGACACCGCCGAGGAGTTTGTTCAACTCTTCGTAATGGAGGATGGCGAGTTGCAAGTGGCGAGGATTGATCCGGTCTTCTTATTGTCTCGAGCAGCGTGGCCGGCCAACTCCAGAATTTCAGCAGCCAGATATCCCATGACGGCTGCCAAGTATACAGGGGCCCCGCCACAACGCGCTCGATAATTGCCTTTGCGGCAAGAAACGATGCAAACGGACCGACGGGAAATTGCGCCCAGCTCTTGCGATCTGATCTTGGCCGATGCTCTTGCCTTTCCTCCTTTACCCCGTACAGACAGATTTATTATGAATTTGTACGATCAGACAGACCCAAAACTCAGAGAATGAATGATTGATAAATCGGCGGCGTCTGCTTATAAACCCTCACTTCTAGGATCCCGGAATATTACAATTCTACGCAACGGACCATCAAACGCACAGGTCGATAGACCGTGAAGGTATGTTTGACCGTCCGCGCTTCTCTCTCAGGATCCCTAATTGGCATTACAGGGGTAATAGAACATCTGCACGGTTCGCAACCCGTCCACTTTGAGTTTAGTCTCTCTCAAACTTACAATTGGAACCAAGGGGTCCTCAAGAAGTGGAAAAGGTGCGAAGAAGGCAGAGAGGTTATGGCCAAAGGCCGGCCAGCTGGAGCAGGAAAGAAGCGCAGCCGAAAGGAAAGATACACGGCATCTTATCTGACAAGGTCTTGAAGCAAGTGATCCCGATACTGGATATCAAGCCGTGCCATGAGCATCATGAACAGTTTCGTCAACGATATATTCGAGCGTATGCCGGCGAAGCTTCCCGGCTGTCCAGGTACAACAAAAGGTCAACTATCAGTAGCCGCGAGTGGCTTACAGACTTGCTGTCGTCTGATTCTTCCGGTGAGCTTGCCAAGGCACGCCGTGAGCGAAGGTACAAAGGCTGTCACCCAATACACCACCTCCAAGTAGGTTTGGGGCATGCATGCTTAACAAAAGGCTCATTTTCAGAAGCACCCTATATTCCAAAAAGAGAGTGTTGCTCAATGTTACAATTATATCCCCAGAAATCGAAACGAAAACAGCAAGAAACAAGTAGTCTAAATAAGTATAAAATTATGAAGAAGTTATCACGAAAAACCAACTATAGACACAAAATTAAATACCACGCCTGCGTTGCTTTCAAGTACCGTGTAAAGAGCAACGCAGACAGACAAAAATCAAGCCAAATATTTTATGAAACGTCATTCGCCTCAGCAGTGTAAACAATACCGCAGACAGATTAAAATACTGATATAACAAAGTTAGAGGAAATGCTTGGGCCATAGAGTAAACTTCAGTATGAAGAAGGTAAACCAATATAGGGAGGAGAAACAAAATCACACCGCCCGTTGCAAGGAAAAACAATTCAAACGGGAAAGAGTCGGAACAGATATAACATCACAAATAGGATTCGACTTGTCAAGTTTGTAAATAGGAGTCGCCAATCTTGTTTTCTTTTCTTTGTTTGCCTCTTCTTGTTTGTTCACAAACAAACCAAATGAGGCTAATTATGGTAGCCAATCTGCCTTGCAAGGAAAACGAAAACCTCGAGGCGGCAGGGTGCCTTGGTCAATGGCGAAAGAAAAATCGCGCTTAAAATGAACCCATTTATTGCTGTGTGTGATAAACAGCTTTTAAGATTGTGCCCAAGTCAATATATTAACATAAAAGGTCATATATAAGATGTTCTACGTCAATTGATTTTTTTTTTTTTTTTTTGATGTTTCGGCGATCTGCAAGTTAAACCTCGGCGAGCGAGAAGTTGGGCGTGCATATAAACAAGCTCTGTACTAATAAATTTTAATACGCTAAACGTGCGCTCACAAGGCGCGTAGCGATTATCATTATGGAGAGGAGTTGCTGAAAATAAAACGCCCTTTGAAGTGTTACAAAATTTCTCGGGGACGGGGTCCGCAAAGGAGAGGGTTATAAGCGTCAAGCCTGGAAGCTGGTAGGTTAGTAATCGTCAATCGCCCTGTAAAGAGAAAAAGTAATAATGTCTGGACGTGGCAAAGGAGGGAAAAGGACTTGAAAGGGGAGGCCTAAGTCGTCCACCGCAAAGTTGCTGATAAAACAATCCGGGGATAACTAATAAACAGCATTCGCCGTCTGGCCCGTCGTCCGGTGGCGTTAAGCGAATCTCCGGTTCATCTACGAAGGACTCGTGGTTTCTTGAAAGCTTCCTTGAGAACGTCATTCGTTATGCTGTCACATACTGCGAGCACGCTAAATAAAAGGAAAACGTCACTGCCATGGACGTGTGTTTGCACTGAAACGTTCAGCGGGTCGCATCTGTACGGATTGGTGGTAGGTGCTTTAAACCGCAGGTCAACATATATAAAACGGCTCTTTCAGAGCCACCTATCTGCAAAAAGAGGAAAAATGACACCCGGTGTTTAGTCATAAAGGTTGTACGAAAATGAGTAGTAGTACTAATAACAAGTTTGTTAGCAACAGATTAGATGTAAACCTGTGTTTTAATACGTAAATAAGAAATAAGCGAGGGCAGTAAGTAACATGACTCAACCTCCAAATTTGTTTGAACTAGATCACAACGACATTACAAGAAGGCAAAGCTTGATGCAAACATAACATCTAAAAAACTCTAAAGTATGATATTTGCAATATATTCATATGAAAAAAGGAATAGAATGTACGAAACACCAATTTTATCAACAAGCAATGCGTAATATGTCTCTATACGATTTCAGTTGACATATCCAAGGAAACAGGCAGAAAAAACAAGGAAAATGAGCAAAAGAAAACACGAGAATAACAAAAGGCACGGGGAATAATAAAATATAGGCATTAATTTAAAAGGTTGCGAAATGAGTATTAACTTTTAATGCGAACATGGATTATTAAACAATTAATAATTATGAACTGTGGTGCTAAATGTAACACTACGTAAAGTGGTGAGTTGCAAATGGCCTATATGTGGAAATTTTATACAAAAAGTTTGTCTCCTTAACTTACGGATCGGAATTATCGGGGTATTGTCATTTTATCTCGATTTATGTTGTGAGATGACACAAATAAAAAAGTCTGAAATCCACTCTCGACAAAGTAGTAACCATCTCAAAGGCAAGTAGTTCCCTACGATTTGTCTTCGGCTAAAATACCATCTGCCGCTTTTTCTAACCATATCACAAGCAAAAATTCACAGCTTTCATTGACATCAATTTTTACCTTCTAAGTCAAATAGTCGACAAGATATCGAATAAAACATGTTGGCGCATGCTTTTTTTTTTTGTTTTATAAAGGAGTACTGAGTAAACTCCTTAGTAAAAGTACCTTTATACTGAAATGTTAAATAACATCTAAGCAAATCAAAAAATAAAAATGTTGATAGTAATATTGCCTCTCGCCATGTGGACCATTTGCAGCGCCACTCTTGAAGGTACTTATCGATCCGCTAAGTCGACCAATCACAACCCCCCCGTGCTCAAGAAGCGTTCGGCCAACGAGGGCGTATATAAATAGAGCGAGATATGCGAAAAATCATTCATTCATCCGTTCATTCAGTTGAATATATGTGAAAATGGCTCGTACAAAACCAGGGACAGTCGTAAGTCTACGGAGAAAGGCTCCTCGCTAAGCAGTTGGCTACCAAAGCGGCTCGAAAGTCGTAAAATAAGCTCCGGCTACCCGGTTGGCGTGAAGAAAACTCATCGTTACAGACCTGGTACCGTCGCTCTAAGTGAGATTCCCCGTTACCAGAAGAGTACAGAGCTCCTCCTCATACGACAAGTTACCCTTCCAGCGGCCTGGTTCGTGAAATTGCTCAAGACTTTAAGACCGAACTGCGATTTCAAAGATCTTGCCGTAATTGCCCTTCAGGAAGCCAGCGAAGCCTACCCTGTCGGTCCTTTAGAAGACACAAACGGTGCGCCATCCACGCCAAACGTGTCACAATATGGCCTAAGGACATCCAGCTTGCATGCCGCATCCTTGGCGAACGGGCATAGTGGAATTGCCCAGCCAAAAAAACGGCCTCTTTTCAGAGCCACCACAAACTCCAAAGCGAGATAAATAGTCGGGGTCATGTATTCCCCCCCCCTCCAAATAATCAATGCGAAAAGAAAACAAGCACATAAATACAAACGACAGAAAAGTCATTAACTTACTAGTGTCTAAATTACTTGGTTATTGGGTCATCTATGATTTGTATATAGAAACATGGTCTTCTGAATGAAATAAAGTGATCTGAAATGAAATTCGTGAAATGGTGCCGGGGGGTCTCCTATTACTAAACGGGGGTTAAGTGTAAACGGGTATGAAAAAGGACAAATGGTGAAAAGCTCATGACGTCACTTGGTATGCAAATTGACTAATAACATGCATATGACAAACAAAAAACAAACAATACATTGGGGAAGGAATGTGTAAACGAAAGTAAAGAAAGAAAAGGCTGGAAGATATTAAGAGCTTAGATCAACGGTCATTGATGGTACACATGCAATCGCAATGGGATCGGAGTTTATGTATTTTGCATAGGCGGCACGTGATTGGCGGTTTCATTACGCCGCTTTGTGAACGTTAAAAATTGATGTGATCGTTCTTTTGGAGCGACTCGTGCTTCTCTTTTGTAGATGATTGGTATTGCGAACTTAAATCAACAGCATTCATCATGAAAATAGCTTGCAGCGTAATGAGCCAAAAAGTAGGAAAATAAGAAACACACTACGCATTTGATAATATAAAAATTATAATTTCGTTGGTTTTTTCGTCACAGCAGAAAAGAGAAAAAAAAATACGAAAGAGTACGCTTGAAATGTTAGCTTGCCCGACTTCCACGTGTGGACTAGTATCGTGTGGATGAAAAAAAAAAATACATATGTTTGCCAAAGAAAAATGTCATTTTGATGAGCCAGGAAGCACAACTAACGTGTTGTGGAAATGGGATGTAAAAACAGCTACGGCGAATCCGGTGATTTCACATGCAAGTCCGCAAAACAGGTTGGAAAGCCGAACCGCGCTGACGGTGGGGGTTATTTCTGATTGTATTCAATACGTGCATCATATAGTAGATTAGATTGACGTTCGTAAGTCATGGCTTTTCCTAAGAAGAAAACTTGAAGAAAGAATGCAAGCCGCGAGCTCACCGTCTTGTAAGAGATGGTCACGGAACGCACTGTGGAGTGCATGATGAAGGAGAAGAAGGGTTCCTCTCTGCCATCGATCAAAAAGTATATCGCCGCCCACTACAAGTGCGACGTTGACAAGATTAACACTCACATCAAGAACGCTCTAAAGTCCGGTGTAGCCAAGGAAACCCTGGTGCAGGTCCACAGGGAAGGGGTGCCAGGGGATCCTTCAAAATAGGCAACAAGAAATTGATGCAGAGAGAAAGAAAAGGCAAAAAAGGCTAAAGGAATTAGCCCGCAAAAGCAGTAGCCAGAGAAAGCAGCAGAAGGAAAAAAGAGAGGCAACCAAGGCAAAGAATAAGAAGGCCGAAAAGTTAAAAGCTAAAAAGGAAGCAGCTAAGGCTAAGAAGGCGCCAAGAAAAAACAAGGAAAAACTGTAAACTAAGACAGACGGTCAAGAAAGCCAGCAAAAAAGCGACGCCCAAAAAGACTGTAAAACCAAAGAAGAAGGCAGCACCGACGGAAGAAAGAAAGCCGCGAAGCCATAAGAAAGCTGGCACCGCAAAGAAGCAGTAAAATTTTGCTTCAACACCAAAACGGCTCGTTTCAGAGACCACCAAATCTTCCAAATGAGAATACTGTCCCGCAGTGTCTTTTTAGTGTTCATTTCCCTAGAATCCCCCCCCCCCCCTCCCCACCTTACATTAGCATTTTATATATTATCTGGATGTACTCTAGCCCAAATACCTGTATACTGAATAATGTGATGGGCTAGGAAGAAAATGAATGAATGTTTGTAAATGTCGTGAATAGTTAGGGTTAAAATGGTTTAATTGGTATAGCAGGGATACTGATAGTTTACGAAAGAAGGGATGAGATTTGGAGACAATATTCCCATAAGGTTTAGATGTGTTTAAAAGTTAACGTAATCATCAGCATAGTGGAGAATAAATCGGAACTTAAATTGATGTACTGCAACAGAGTTAAATTTATTAGCAAAGAAAATATTAGGAGGGAGTCTTTGCGACCGTTTAGAATTTGCAGAACATCAACTAAATCAATGAAAATAAATAATAGAGTGAATGAAAAATTAACGACACACGATAAATATACATTAATGGCCATAATGGGGCTGTCTAATTATAGTCCGTCTGTGTTTGTATAAAATATGGTTTGTTCTTTTTTCTCTTGTAAAAAACTCCTGGCGTTTTCCCATTTGTTTGAATTCACTTGTACTTGTGTAATTTTGCGTTTAATAAATCTGACTCTGGCGTTGTGGCTGTTGCTTGGTTTTACTAACAACAGCTTGTCAAAATTGTCTGGCCCTAACTACGTGTAAAATGTCATCTCTTAAGAGTCTTATGATGGCTATTCATTGCCTAAACCCACCCATACTATATTTTAGATTACTTTTGTTTTATTTATTTATCCATATCACATTTTGCCTAATGATTACGTAGTTAGTTTGCATGTCAACACAATCGTACTCCCTTTTTGGAAGTTTGGGTGGCTCTGAAAAAAGCCGTTTGTTTTGAAAGCCATGTCTTACTTGGCCTTGGCGCTTTTTGTGGAGTAGACCGCTGGATGTTGCGCAGTAACACCACCTGAGCAATGGTGAACACCGCTGAGGGTTTGTTCAACTCTTCGGCATTGAGGGATGGCGAGTTTGCAAGTGTGCGAGATTGATCCTGGTCTTCCGATTTCTCGAGCAGCATTGCCGGCCAACTCCAGATTCATCAGTCCGATATTCCATAACGGATTGAAAAAGTATTACAGGGGCCCCGGCACCAACGCGATCGGCATTATATTTGCCTTTTGAGCAAGAAAACACGATGCACACGACCGACAGGGAAATGCAGCCCAGCTCTTGCGGATCTGCTCTTGGCCCTAGCTCTTGCCTTTCCTCCTTTACCACGTCCAGACATGATTATTTGAATTTGTTGACAGAATCAGACCGGACCAAAACTCAGAGAATGATTGATTGCTAAATCGGCCCGGCACGATTATGCTTATAAACCCTCACTCCTAGGTTCCCGGAATATTACAATGATACGCAACGGACCAATCAACGCACAGGGCGATAGACCGGTGAAGGTATTGTTTGACCGTCAGCGCTACTCTCTCAGGATCCCTTAATTGCATACATGGTCTAGAAATATCTGCACGGTTTTCGCATAACAGTCACTTTGAGTTAGTATCTCAAACTTACATTGAACAATGGGTCCTAAAGGAAGTGGAAAAGGTGCGAAGAAGGCAGGTATGGCCAAGGGCGGCCAGCTGGAGCAGGAAAGAAGCGCAGACGCCGAAAGGAAAGCTACGGCATCTATATCTACAGTAGGGAAGCCAGTGCATCCGGATATGGTATATCAAGCGTTGCCATGAGCATCATGAACGGTTTCGTCAACGATATCTTCGAACCGTATTGCAGGCGAAGCGTCCCGGGCTGGCCAGTTACCAACAAAAGGTCATACTATCGTAGCGCGAGGTACAGACTGCTGTTCGGCTGATTCTTCCCGGTGAGCTTGCCAGACACGCCGTGAGCGAAGAGGTACCACGGCTGTCACAAGTACTACTACCTCCAGTAGGTTGGGGGCATGCTGTTATACAACGGCCTTTTCAGAGCCACCCGATCTTCCAAAAAAAGTAGGGAAAACTAAGAACACTTACGCATTTATAATTATTAATCTATTCGTGTGGTTTTTATTCAGTCACAGCAGAAAAAAAAAAAAATACCGAGAGAGTGACCGCTAGGGAAATGTTAGCTGGCCCGACTTCCACTTGTGACTAGTATCGTTGTGGATGAAAAAAAAAAATTACATGTGCAAAGAAAAATGTCATTGTGATGAGCCATGAAGCACAACTAACTTGTGGTGGAAATGAGGATTTGTAATAAAACAGCTTACGACGAATACGGATTTTACACACGTCCGCAAAACAAGTTGAAAGCCGAACCGCGCCGACGGTCGGGGTTATTTCTGATTTGTATTTCATACGGAATATAGTAGATAGACGTTAGTAAGTCATGGCTTCTCCTAAGAAGAAAACTTTGAAGAAGACTGCCAAGCCGCGAGCTCACCCATCTTGTCCAGAGATGGTACACGAAGCTGTGAGTGCCTTGAAGAGGAAGAAGGGTTCCTCTCTGCCGGCTATCAAAAAGTATATCGCCGCAAACTACAAGTGCGGACGTTGAAAAGCTTAACACTCACATCAAGACGCTCTCAAGTCCGGGTAGCCCAGGGGAACCTGGTGCAGGTCCCACAGGGAGGGTGGCAGTGGATCCTTCAAAATAGTCCACCAAGAAATTCTGATGCAGAGAAAGAAAAGGCAAAAAAAGGCAAAAGGCATTAGCCCGCAAGAAGGCAGTAGCAGAGAAGCAGAAGGAAAAAAAGAGAGGCAGCCAAGCAAAGAAGGCCGCAAAGTGAAAAGACTAAAAAGGAAGCAGCTAAGGCTAGAAGAGCGCCCAGAAAACACCCCAAAGAAACTACGAAACCTAAGAAGACGAGTCAAGAAAGCCAGCAAGCAAGCGACGCCCAAAAAGACTGTTAAAACCAAAGAGAAGGCTCAGCACCGACGAAGAAAGCTGCGACGCCAAAGAAAGCGGCACCGAAGAAGAAAGTAAATTTGCTTTCAAACCAAACGGCTCTTTCAGAGCCACCAAATCTTCCAAAATGAAATATGTCCCGAGTGTCTGTGTGTTCATTTACACAGAACACCCCCCCCCCCTCCCACCTACATGAATTTATATATTATCTGATTGTTACTTATAGCCCAATAACTTGTTATGAATAAGGTTGATGGGCTAGGAATGAAAGTGAAGGAATGTTTGTAAGTGTCGTTGAATTAGGTGTAAAGATGGTTAAAATGATTATAGCAGGGATACTGATGTTTACGACTAAGGATTGAGATTTTGGAGACAATATTACCATAAGGTTTAGATGTGTTTAGAAGTACGTAATCATCAGATAGTGGAGAATAATCCGAACTTAAATGTGCAGTATGCAAACAAGCTTTAAATTATTCAGCAAAAGGCAATATACTTTAGGAGGGCCGTCTTTGCAAAAGTAGATGCGAAATATCAAACTAAATCCAAGAAAATAAATAATAAGAGTGAATGAAAATATCACGACACAGATAAATATATAAATTATGGTATAAATGGAGCGTCATACATTATAGTCCGTCTATGTTTGTATAAAAGATGTTTTTGTTCTTTTTGTTCTCTTGAAAAAATCCCTCTTGCGTTTTTTCCCAATTTTCGTTTAAACTTCAATTTGTTACTTGTGGTAATTTTGCTTAATAAATCTGACTCTGGCGTCGTGGCTGTTGCTTTGTTTGATACAAAAACTGCTTGTCAAAATTGTCTGGCCCCATACCTACGTGTAAATGACATCTCTTAAGGTCTTCTGATTGGCTCTTTCATTGCCTAAAACCACTAATACTTATTTTAGATTACTTTTGTTTATTTATTCATTATCTCACATTTGCCTAAGATTAAGAGGTAGGGCTAGTTTGAATTTTAACACAATCGTACTCTCTTGTTGGAAGTTTGGGGGGATCTGAAAAGAGCCGTTTGTGTTGAAAGCAATGGTCCTTACTTGGCATTGCGGTCTTGTTGGGGAGTAGCACCGCCTGGATGTTGGGCAGTTTAAAACACCTTGCGCACTGGTGACAACGCTGAGGAGTTTGTTCACCTCTTCGTCATTGCGGATGGCGAGTTGCAAGTGCGAGGATTGATCATGGTCTTCTTATTGTCTCGAGCAGCGTGGCCGGCCAACTCCAGAATTCCAGCAGGCCCAGAATATTCCATGACGGTGCCAGGTATACGGGGGCCCCGGCACCAACGCGCTCGGCATAATTGCCCTTGCGCAAGAAACGATGCACACGACCGACGGGAAATTGCAGCCCAGCTCTTGCGGATTTGCCTCTGGCCTTAGCTTTGCCTGTCCTTCCTTTACCACGTCCAGACTGATTAATTTGAATTTGTCGATCAGACCGGACCAAAACTCAGAGAATGAATGATTGCTAAAACAGCGGCGATGGCTTATAAACACTCACTCCTAGGATCCCGAAATATTACAATGGGGACGCAACGGGCCAATCAACGCACAGGTCGATAGACCGTGAAGGTATCGTTTGACCGTCCGCGCTACTCTTTCAGGATCCCTAATTTGCATACATGGTTCATATAAATATTGCACGGTTCGCTTAAAACCCGTCCACTTTGAGGTTAGTATTCAAACTGTACATTTGAACAATGGGTCCTAAAGTAAGTGGAAAAGGTGCGAAGAAAGGCAGGTGTGGCAAGGGCCGGCCAGCGGGAGCAGGAAAGAAGCGCAGACGCCGAAAGGAAAGATACGGCATCTATATCTTACAAGGATTGACGCAAGTGCATCCCGATACTGGTATATTAAGCCGTTTGCTATGCAGCAGTATGAACGTTTCCTCAAACGATATCTTCGAGCGTATGCCGGCGAAGCTTCCCGGCTGTCCAGTTACAAACAAAAGTGTCAACTATCAGTAGCCGTGAAGTACAGACTGCTGTTCGTCATGATTCTCCGGTGAGCTTGCCAAGCACGCCGTGAGCGAAGGGGACTAAGGGCTGTCACCAAGTACACTAACTCCAAGTAGGTTTGGGGCAGGCATGTTAACCAACGGCTTTTTTCAGACCAACCCTAGCTTCCAAA
>JAMKCH010052047.1:0-30400 GCA_023653785.1 Ophioderma brevispina | reverse complement strand
ACTTATGGACGATTGGAGTAAGAGAATTTTTGTTTGTGGGCTGTTCAGTTAACTCCGTGCAAGTTAAAGGGGGCCAAACACTTTGTTTATTGCCATCATTAAATTAAGTTGCACTTCATAAATAACACTGCGAATGATTTAAATACAGAGCCTGGCATCAAGCCACATGGTTATGCATTATAAAGTTTGCCGTTTGCAGAAACAATTTTAGTTCAGTCACTTTGGTAAAGTGAGAAGTGGGATGAAGTGCAGTGGAAAAATCCTTATTGATTATGGAATAAAGAACTTTCATAAATTAAATAGCAAACAAATGAAAATGGTAATAAGATAATAGCCTGATATTGGAATATCATGTAGGGTTAATGCATGTTATATATTTAGGTGAAAGACTTTAAAAGAACATCTTTAAGAAAACTTTTACAAATTTGTTAATTTTTTAATCCCCAATAACAGGTTCTTCACATAAAAAATAAAAAGTTTTTTTTTTTTTAATTTAAAATTTATGTTACTTGTGAGTGATAGGCCTACATATCTACAGTTTGACTGTTTGAGACAGATTATTCATGTAAAAGTAGCTTTGAGGTAAGCATTGCAGTTATTAATATAGCTACTTGATTTTTTCAAAACAATGCATGCTACAGACAGGAAAATAATAAACCTGCACCATATTTTGGTTGATGTAAAACAGCTTCAATAGGTGAATCATTTTTCCGCTAAATGTGAGTGATTCTACAAAGTAATTCAGCATGTGATGTATATTAATTTAATCTTTGGTTTATAAAATTTCTGTGTTCAAAATCCGTTAATTGTTACTTTTAATTCAGTGAACACTTCAAAGAGTAACATGCCAGGACAAAGTTGGGTTTTAACCTAAAACCTAAAAACATCACAAATCCATTTTTCCCTCAAGATAAAGTGTAAAATGAAATAGGTAGTAGACATTATGTTATGGACATAAAACGATAGTGTGAAAAGACAAATGACTATGATTAATATTTAGTCATTGTCTTTAAATATATTTAATTTGCCACAGTAAATAAGAAACACTTTAAAAAAGGCTAAGGGCCTGATCATAGTTTTTGTGACAAACACTAGATATACCGAGATTTCTGTTTGTAGATGTTTCAACAAAACAAATATGTTTCTGTGATGTTTTGTTGATGAAAAGGTATTATGACAAAAGTATGATTCAGCTAATATCCCCACAACTCGAGTCCTACGAAGATGAAAATGGCGTGACACATAACCACTGCTATATAGTTGAAAGCATAAAAGTTGAAATGAAACCAAGTATGTAGTGAAAACCAAAATTGTAACACTATAGAGCTAAGCAATGATTTCCAAATTCAAGGACAATTGGAGAGTGCTAATTGAACTTGAAGTTGATAACATAAACTGTCATAGGGTCATACGCTAGATATGAAATTACTGACAAGTGGTTATCAGACTAGGCTGAACAATGCAATGCCCTCTAGGCCAGCATTTGTTTTTTTTTTTTTTTTTTGGATAATGATGGCTTTCAACTTTCACAAGCATGCAGTACATTGTAGGAAACAGACAATTCAGCATAATCTTTGGCTACCAACACAATTCATGTCAACAACCAAAAGGCGAACAAAATGCCCCAAAACGCAAATCTGCATCAGAATTTCTAAAAAATTTTCCCCACACCCCACAAACATAACTTTCGTATAAATGTAATTACTTGCATAACTGCAATAGTTTCAAAGATGGACAAGGACCTGAGGAGACTAGTAAGATTTAATATGGGTGGTTTCTTACTCTAATTGCTACGTGATGACAATAGCCTAATAAATTCCATGCCAAATCAAAAAAATTTTTTTAATTTTTTTATTTTTTTTCTTTTACCGATTTTTTTTCTTTTCGGCTTTTATGTTGCAGGGGGTTACCCATGTTGGGCACAAAATCTAAAATTGTAGTCATTGGTTCTGTTACCTTGGGGGAGTTATGGACCACAGAAAAATTGGGTCATTTTGCACCACAGCCTGTCCTATGAATGACAAGTTGTTTTCCATAACTTTATCTCAGAAAATATAAAAGCCATGTTCTCAAAAAAGGCTGTGGAGCTCAATTATTATGAACTGTCTCAATAGACGAAAGAAAAAAATTATTCGATTATTAAAGCATTGATAATTACGGATCGTTATTCGGACTTTTTTCACAATGATGGGATAATGAGATGGAGAGTTTTTACACCCTAATATTTTCTTCATTTTCTGAGATTGTAAATGCTTGATTTTCGGCTAGTATAATCAAGTTATTCAAGTCCTAAAATCAATAGCATGTTGTGCAAAAAAATTGCCGCATCCCGTTTGCCTGGTTGTTTAACGACAGTCAAACTTGAAAGAAAGAAGAAACAAAAAAGTCCCATTGTAGGACATTATATTTCGTTGCTACCGCTTTGAAGTTTAAAAATTGCAGTTTGTTTTACATAAATTGTGGCACCAACTTAATGGTAAAAGAAAGGGGCGGGGCCCAAAACTTGTATCGGACGGACACACCAACCAACAACAAACACCCGATCCCACAAATGCTTCCTCCCTGTAACTGGTTGGTAAAACGCGAACCCACACAAAAAAAAAAAATGGCCAATATTGTGTTTTTAGCAGAGTTTAAGGTGGAACGGAAGTACAATGCACCTGAGTGCTATGTAAATTTTAATGGGAAGTTGTAGTTTGTAACCACTATTCCAAATCTTACTTTCAAAGGTTTTGAAATGACCAATCACCCTTCACCGACTACCCTGAAGACCGATTTAAGGTCCGACACTCATGAATAAGTGGAAAGTGGGATATGAGTGAAATACAAGGCAATCATTTTTAACTAAGGAGATATGGCACCCTTTTCAGTGTGCATGGTTTTTGTGAGAGGGTTTTAACTGAAAATAAAAATGAAATTGTACATGTTTTCATTTCATAGAGCCACTATCACATAGCCCAAATCAGTGTAGGGTCACTGTAGGGTCTTCAATTACGTCAAAAGTGAGCTTTTGACAAAGTCATATCATCAAGCAAAGGGATATTGGTTCATTTTCCGTAAATTACAATTAGGTGTAGTGGTGGTTATGTTAAAAAGTACACACACAAAATTTATGCATTCTTTGTAATTTCCAAAAAAGACTACCGAAAATTGCCAAAATCCACATGCACTAAAATTCGTCATTTTACGTAATAATATGAGCATTTAGGGGTTTTATAGCAGTACCGAAATCTATAAAAAACAACATTGAGTACTACCCTCATTTCTTGCATGGAGGTGTGTGTATGTGGGGGTTATCAAACAATGCAGCAACAAAATTTGTACATTGTTTACAATTCTGTTTAGACCCCTAAAAGTGCCCCAAAATGACGTTTGTTTTTTGTTGTAATGAGGCTGAAGCAGGCGATATTGGTTTTTGATCATTTTAGGGTGGTCTGTTATGGAAACACAAAGAATGCATGATTTGTTTAGTACGACTTCTAATAACACCACACATATACCTCAATTACTGAAAGGAGCTAATAGCACACATTATATTAATGATATGACAATCGCAAATGCTCACTTTTGACGTAATTTACGGTCGTAGCAGTGAATGTGGAATTTCTGCCATTTTAGGAGGTTCTAGTATGGAACATAGAAACAAGGTTTGAATTTTAGTGTATACTGTTATAAAAACACCACACAAATACCACACCACAATGAAAAAAGAGTGTAGTATATAACTTAGTGTGAAAACTGCCTCTTGAATTTTATCTTCATATCCCACTTTTCAACTTATCATGACTGTCGAAACCTAAATCGGTACTTTTCAGGTAGTCGTGGAAGGTTGATTGGTCATTTCAAAACCTTGAAAGTAAGATTTTGTGGAAGTATGTGTTACAAATTACACTTCCAAATTTATAAATATACTTAGAAATCAGGTGCATTGTACCTTTTTCCACCTTTAAACTCTGCTTAAAAACCCACTATTGCCTTTTCCGATTGTTAGCCTTTATTGACTTTTGCGATCTTTTTCGTCCAGTTAAAAGTATGGGCCGAGAAATTTCTTGATTTGAATTAAAGTTGGTGCACTAAATATTATGTGAAACTGCAATTTTTAAACTTTAAAGCAGGTAGCACAGAAATATGAGTACATTATGGACTTTTTTGTTTTCTTTCAAGTAATGGCCGGTACTCATGGCAAACGGGATCCGCCAATTTTTTGGCAACATGCTTATGATTTTAGGATTGTAAATGATTTACTAGATAATTCAAGATTTTTACAAGTCTCAGACATGAAAATATTAGGTGTAAAATCCCCATCTCATTTTGCATCATGTGCAAAGTCCGTAATTAACGAGCCGTTAATTAGAGATGCTTTTCAGATCGATTTTTTCGTTCATCTCTTTTGACGAGGGTTCATAAATGGAACGCCCAAAAGCACTTTTTGAGAAAAAAATTGGCCTTTCTTTTTGAAATAGAAGCTTATGGAAAAACTACTGTCATTCAAAGAAAGGATTTGGTGCAAAATGACCCAATTTTTGGTGTCCATAAACTCACGAGGGAATGAACACAATTGCCTCTAACAAATTTTGGATTTGTACATAAATTGGGTAAACTATAAACATGTCCGAAAAATTTTAAAAATTGGTGAGTATGAGCTTTCAGCATCTCGTTGGTTGATTGATTGGCAGGGAATGATTAGCTAAAAAACACCGTTTTAATGGTTAATATTCAATATTAGCACTTTTTTTTTTTTTTTTTTTTAAATGCATATTGATTTTCCATCAAAACCACAATGTTGTTTCCCATGGACTTGATGCAGGCGTATGTGCTGAATGAAAGTGCCAAGCTATCATCCAAATAGAGATCCACGACTTAAATCGGACGGCACTTTATGAAAGCACAAAAATAAAAGTCTTGTAAGCACAAATTTAGGCTATAATTACAGGCGACCGAGTTTCAAAATAAGGTGGTGCTTGTTAAAAAGCTAGACCGGCCACACCAGGAGGAGCCCCGAGAGGAAGCCGACCATGGCATTTTACCATGATAACCTGAGGAATAGAGCTGGATTCCAAGAGGAGCAGATTATAATCCCTCTCCCACAAAGTGTTCAAGGAGAGCTGTAGGAGAACCACTGCTCTCGCTCTCCTTAAAGTCAGCAGTACTGTAATTATCCAATTGTTCAGGGCTAAACAATTAACTCGCACGATCATGAGTCACTAGCAAGTTTGCGGATTCGACTGAAAAGAAGATTATCTACAAGGCATCAGGGGCTCTGGAGGATATGGCGGCCCATCCAGAACATGTGCGCATGGTGGGCACGATTGCCCAAAGGCTTGGGCCACCACCGAAAACTGTAGATTGGGCGTCAGGAAGGACCTCTAATAACAAAAGATATGCTATTTTGCATGTTGGCACGAACCCCAGGGGAGGCCGCCATCCCCGGAAGCCCCCCCCCCAAGATACTGCCACTGAAAAAAACTATATGAATTGCCTGCTATCCTAAAATATGGCTATAAAAAGGATGGCTTAATTTTTCTGTTGTGCACAACAGAAGATTATTAAATATCATCCTGTATCTTATAATGTCATCCATGTCATCAAGTGGCATATATAATCATTCCAAAATATGCAAACTGATAAAATTCCAAATGCTTGCAATTTAAAAAAAAACTCCTGGGTTCAAAAAATTGGGGGCACTTCTCCCAAAACGTACCCAGCCCAGGCAGCGTGAATCACTGGGGTTTGCACCAATTATACACAATCAGCCTCTTTTTACTGATCAGAGGTCCCTCCTGATCGTCTACATTAAAGTAGCAAAAATGAATTGCATGTACACTTCCATGATTTATAATAAATTTCCCTTTTTTTTATTCTCTTGTTATCGCTGCGTATCCTTTTAAATGGTTCAATGAGGTTTGGACAGTCGGAAATGCTAAGTGGTGCTTGGTCAAGATGATAGCATGTTGCTGTGTACATGTGTGTGTTAATTGACTCTCGACGTTATTTCAAAGGTGAAATTGAAAAATGGGTGAATCACACGTATCCTGGAGTGAGTGAAATTTGCTACGAAATATCCAAAATCCCAAGCAATAAATTGATTTGATATCCAATGTCTTGACAAGAAAGTGATTGGAATTTTAGAAGGCTGCAAAAAAAAGTATCCTCACTTTTTGGGATAAGGCCAAAGTTTTTTTTTATTACTTTGGCAATTATCTTAAATTACTGTTTTCAATCCTGAAAATTATTATTAATGGATTATTATAGGCCTACGTTATGGTATATTAATGGAACCACAGTCACTTTCTGTGATTTAAGACCATTAGTGGAGTTTCTTTTAAAATTTAAATTGAAGAAAGCCTCAACAATTTTCTGATGCTCGTGGTGTGAATGAAAGTTCAGTGGTAATATAAATCTACATCCTTACATTGAATTTTTTGGGGGAAAAGAAAAGGAAGAAATTTAGTGTTAAATTTGACCCAAAGCTTTTTGATGTTGCCATTTTTAGCAAAAAAAAAAAAAGTATTATGATTAATGGCAGAGTCCCAGGGAAGGGGACGGTCCAACCCAAAAAACAACTTCCCCCAAACAGTAATTATGAAGCAGGCATGATTTGTTGAATTAACTTCCAAAATACTGTAGGGTTGTTGTCTAATTCCTAATGAAATACTTTCATCAAAGAGCTTTCTATTCATTTTTAAACCTTTATTTTATCCAATGAATCCTTTTCATGCTGAAATGTTATAAGGCCACATGCTTGTAACGTTATGCAGGTTGCATTGTTGCTTCTGCATTATTGCAACTTTGTTTCCAACAAACTGTAGTGAGGTATGCAAGTGCTGGGCTATCATATCATATGAAGAAATGCGAGTACATGTCATATTAAGGTTATATTGCACAGACCTATTTTAAATATATAGTTTTTTGATCAAGAGAGCTTGTTAAATGTGAAACCCATTTTTTGCAATTGCCCACTTCACAATTATAGTTTGTCTCATCTTAAGTGAAGGTGACGTCACTGCCGGACGAGGGAGAGAGCGAGAGATGAGGAGAGACAGACTTAGCCTAGATATATGATAATTGATATTTAACATTTAAAACAGCATGTTTTTTGTTTTTTTTTTATGCATTTGGAAGTTAGAGTAGATTTGCAAGCTAAATTTCAGGACAGCAAGGAAAAAATATGACCTTTCATCCAAAGACCCCCCACCCAAAAAAAATTAAAAAAGTTGTCTCAAAAGAAATATGAAAAAGGCAATGCAAAATGTGTTGTGTTTTTGAAAATGCTAATGCGAAATGCATTTTGAACAATATTTTCTATATGGCATTGGTGACCCAAGTGGGGGGGGCGCGGCAAAAGTTGCACTTGGGCGTGAAGGTTTTTGACAACAAAAATTTCAAGTGAGTAAAAACTTAAGGAAAAATAGGCAGTCAAAGGAACAAATTTGAAAAAAATGCTGCCCACGTTGCAAGCACAACTTTTTGTTTCCTTGGCCCTGTTAAAAAGTTGATACAACTTCCATGTAAATCAGGGGGGGTTCCAAAGGTGATTGGAACAAACACCTTTAAATGCCACTTTCTTCCTCATATCAACCAAACAAAAGAAATTCATAAGATTATTGCAGTGAGTTTCAAAGGTTTTGCAGTGAGTTGAACAGTTTCTTGCTAAAAATGTCAGTGTAAAAGAGCAGAAAGACTGTATAATGTGGATATTGCGCCAGGGGACAAGGAAAATGCATTCAGCAGTAGAGCCGTTGTTAGAGGGTATTTTGAAATCAATCCCATAATGCATTGCATGTGCCTATACGTACTGCACTAACACAATGCCAATATTAGGGTATAAAGGTTCAAGACGAAGTTAAAAACAAAAAGATTTTCATGATACATGCTAAAAATTCCATGATGAATTATGCACCTTGTGGGCTAAAATCAGTTTAAAATTGTTTATTTTTTGCTTTTTTTAAGTTTTTTACTTTTTTTGGGAAAAGTGAATTTGAGGGGAAATTTCCAAAACTGTGGGCATTGTGGGATGCAAAAACTCAATACACCCTCTGGGCTGGTGTCGTCATCTTCGTTGTTCATTGACATTTGTCACACAATTGAGTTAAATTTGGACGTGGCAAATGCCTTATCAAGCAACACACCCCCCCCCAAAAAAAAAATCAAAAGGATGTTTTATGATGGGGGGGGGGGTACAAATCTTCCGATTTACCTAAAATGTGTAATTTAAGTATCATTCAAATGTAATTTGGAGCATTTACCAGTTTAATAAAATTTGGGGCAAGACACGCTCCAAAACGTTAAAAGTTTGGGAAAAGAAAATATATTGCAATTTTTTTTACCCTCAAAATCCCCGTTTCCTATTGCAAACCTGACATATTTTGATGGGCACAAGATGTCCGTAAATGTATATTTAGCCCCACAAATTGATGATCTTTGCCTCCTTTGTGCGAGGCTTGCTTTTTGATCTTCTTGTATTTTAGGTCCCTTATTCATATCCGCCCCTTTTCACCTTATTATGTTGTTCAGATTAAAATTTACAAACAACACTGCCGTTTTCTGCCCAACTGTCCCTGTGCCCGACCCCCCCCTCGGCCACCTTGTTGTCCCTCCAAAAGGTCACATTCCCCCCTCAAAAAAAAGTCGCAGATCTTGAAAAATATTTGTTGCAGGCACCTGAAATTTCTACCAGATTCTGCTTTGTAAAGTTCATTAGTTTAAATCTATATAGGTAAAAACATTCGCCCAAAAGAAATTGTACTGAAAATGTTGTTTTCCAGACAAAGTATGATTATTATGTCTACGAATGCACCCCATTTAAAGGGATATAAGCCAGTGATTTGCTGATTTGGAAACATAAAAAAATCGTCAAATGCACCAAAAGTCCCCCCCCCCCCGATTTTTTAAAAAAAAAAAAACTCAAAATGGTTAAAAACGGACCAATAATTAATTTTTTGCGTTGACAGCGAAGCCAAAATTTAGGGGGTGGGGTTATGCTATTTTGTCAACAAAGGTTAACTTTGGTTTGTTAAAAAAGGTTTTTAGACTTTTGCCATTACCTCCCCCCCCCTTTGGGGAGGGAAAAAATTTGCCAGGAAAAGATTCACCTTTTAAAAATTTGCCCCTCCCCTAAAAAAATCTGGTTCGGACCTGCCTCTGCACCGCCATAGAACTTGCTGTATCGTTTATGTTTCAAAATTGAATGCTAATACCTTTGAATGCACTGCCATGCAACTTGCTGCATCTTTACTCAGGATATTCCAAGAGTATTACGAATTCGCTCATATTTCAGTTTTGGGTCTTTCCATTCGGCGGTCTGATTCGTCTTCGCTCGTCTTGTCATAGTCATCTTCATTATCTTCTCCTCTTCATCTCATTCTACTTCATCTTCAGGTTGGTAGTGACTCCTCCTAAGTAAGGAAGGAAGGAGGATAGATATTAAATGCAGATTCAAGGTCTCTTGTTAAACTTAAGGGGAACTTGGAATTTATGATCCACAGCCTTGTCCCCCAACATTACCCAAAAAGTTGAGATTTTTATTATCTAAACTGTTAACCTTTAACTAAGTCAAAATGGCAAAAGATTGTTGACAATTTCAACCACCAAAAATTAAAAAACACACTTTCTTGTCAAATTTCTATAACATTTGGGACCTTGTTTTTATCAAAGAAAATTCATCAAAAGTGGGACACCTTCCTTTTCCCATTTTGTGGGAATTTGGAGGGTGCGGCCCGCAACCCAAACCTCCCACCCCCATCCCCCCCCCCCATTGCCACCCCCATCCAACCCCCCCCCCCCCCCCCCCCCCCCCCCCCCCCCCCCCGTTCACGGGCCGGGTCATTGAATACAAGAATGCTGATAATGGGACTGATGTCTGTGGCATGTCCATGTATGTCATTTGTGTGACGCACACGTCCAGATATGCCGTTCTTTGAGTGTCGCATAAAAAACCACTGTCGCTTTTAAGCTGGCGCTAGTTACACCAACGGACAACTTAAACATCCTAATCAGGAATTGCTCACCAGACATCCGTCGTAGCGTAGTGAGCATGCAAGAGCGTAACTGCCAGGTATCTAATGTGAACCCACCCTATGTCTGGACAGATACCCTCTGTCATCGCCTTAAATCCAAGAGAGAGTTTCTTAAACAAAGTCCAACCCCTTCAACAGTCTCTAAGGAGCTTTGAGAGTCGCCTTGTGGAAATTGAAAGACTTGCCATCAACTAAGTAACATCTTTTGATGGAAACCGGTGAGCAGCTACACCTGGAGCTGACTCCTCATGGGTTTGAATGACGATGCCTCAACAGATTGAGAACCAGAATTGGCCGATCTACAGTTTTTCCTTGGCAGAAGTGGGGCTACCTTGAAGCAGATCAGACTCTACCTTGTGATTGTGGAACAGCACAACGGACAATGGAACATCTCTCTGGGGTCTGCCCCATTGCTGGAGCAACAAAACACAGACAAGGACCTTGCGCAATTCATTGAAGCAGCCAGAATGTTGCACTCATCTCTGGCTGTATCATATTTGAGAACCAGTGTTTGGATATGATAATAAGAAGTTTACTGTGTGTGACATCAAATTTCGCGCTGATGCACTGCACGGTGGATGGCAAAATGAACTGTTTGTACACAAGATGGCACTCACTCAGGGGCAGTGGCGGCCCCAGACTCTTTTTCTTGGGGGGAGGGGTAAATGGGGGAGAAAAGTGAAAGGGGGAAGTGAATTTTTTGGCCCAAATTGTGAATTTTGCCAAAAATCCCTCATTTTCTTTCGCCTGGGAGGGGGGTGGTGGAACCTGGGGGGTGGAAACGGGGGAAGAAAAAAATTGGGGGGGGGGGCAATCCCATGGCACCGCCACTGCTTAGGGGTTGTGATACAAGGGGTC
The DNA here is from genome assembly GCA_023653785.1 of Ophioderma brevispina. Classification (NCBI taxonomy): domain Eukaryota; kingdom Metazoa; phylum Echinodermata; class Ophiuroidea; order Amphilepidida; family Ophiodermatidae; genus Ophioderma; species Ophioderma brevispina. Next base: position 19,526 of record JAMKCH010052047.1, on the reverse strand, counting down.
CTTGCAGGGCATCATACACCTCCATTTTAAGGGGTTGGTGTAGCCAAAAAAATTATATGCTTTTAACTAGAGTGGGCTATAGAGGGTCATATTTGGGTCATAGTTTTCAGATCATTCGAACACGGCTAAAATGATGACTTATTGATCTTATCCCATTTTTCGAAGAAAAAAATTAAAAAGTTCAAAAAACCAGGGTCCCCCCACGAAACAAATCAAAATGGCCGCCAAATTGGCCAAAATCATATTTTTGACCATAAGTTGATAAGTTTTTTATCACGCTTCATTTCTGTGGCCATAACCCATGTTTTTGACTGCAAGGAATCATTCTATGCATTTCTATCTCACCACGAATTTTCGGTTTTCTCGATATGACAGTTTTAGCCTAAAATTGGATCATTTTAAAAAATTTAAAAAAAGAAAAAACCTATAAAAAATTTTTAAATTTTAAAACTAAAAAATTAAAAAATCAGAATTTTTGATGCATCATTTTTCTGAGATTATAGCTTGTCGACACTTACCATCTAATTTCCCACCTGGCATTAATTTAAAAAAATTTGACGAAACAACTCCCATTGGAATATACAGGGGTCAACGAACTTTCTTACATGTGGGTTTCAATGGAGGGCATTTTTTATGACATTACAAAGCCTACAGTTTAAAACTCAACACCACGCAAGTCAATTTCAGCATGTGTCATAATCAAACTCCTCTGTAAATCTTTTTGAATGTTAAAATCACCATATCAATTGGATGCGCATTTTTTATGGAAAGCGCCTCAAGGTCAATTTAGCAAAAATGGCATTTTTCAACACCAAGAAAACAAAGGCTATGGTGGGATGAAGTTGCATAGAATATCCCTAATACCCAAAACATGGGTATTGCCGACAACAATTTAAGCAATTGAACAAAAATAGATGAGTTATGGTCAAAAATCAAATTTTTGACAATTTGGCGGCCATTTGGATGTTTCGATGGGGCACCCTGGTTTTTCGCACTTTTTTTCATTTTGTTTTTTTCTTCTAAATTGGGATCAGGTGTGATTACATCATCAAAGGAGCCTGTGTTCGAAGTGATCTGAACAATTGACCTTCTAATAGCCCCCACCTCTAAACCCACTCACCAGTTAAAGGTGGGTGACCCGATCACGATCCGATTTTTCTGTTTCCTCCTCACATGGAATCAATCATTAAAAACGTTGTCTTATTTACAAGTTTAAAACATCCACCATCCGTTTGATAATACAAAAAATTCACGTCGCGGTTCTCGAACGTTGTCTAATCCCCCTGGCGGGAGCGGTTTACACCTAATCAGCGCGAGATTACATGATTCTCCCCACCCCTCCACCAAGATTCATCCTCAAATCGGACTTATGGATCTTCATATAGTTTGTTCACAAGCTTAAGCTTTTTGGGTAAAATACCCAAATTAACTCCTTAATTATGCAAATTATACCTCAATTAGCATAATGCCACTCCCATAACTACTCCAGATGCAGGGCATGGCGTTCCCCGATCCCACCCACCAAGTTCATCAAAATCGGACTTATGGACTTCAGAGCAGTTTGTAAAACCCCACAGTATCATTAATTATGCAAATTATGTACCTATTAGCATATGCCATGCCCATAATCTAATCAGATGAGGGCATGGCAGTCCGATTCCACCCACCAAGTTACCTCACCATAACCCTTATGGGTCTCATTTTATCGCGTTCACAAGATTGGTTTTGGACGCCGACTCCGCCGACGCCGCCTTGACTGATAGCAAAATCCCCCCTTCTATCCCCCGCTTCTGCTTTTCAAGCCAGGGTGATATAAAAAAGCGTGTACTATAGATGATGTGACCTATAACGTCACTTGTTGACATTTCTTGGACGCCCTCTGTTTTTTTTTTTCTGGCAGGCAAAGTGATTACAGTGTTTCCTGTGACAGACCACATAAAATCCGGTTATAAATTACTTGCAGAATCTTTCCTGATCTAAATTGGTCACAAAAATGCAGCTGGTACATTAGCTTATTAAATGCTTGATAAGGAGTTTAGTATTCTTAATTCGAAACAAAATTTACAGCAAAAAACCAGAATTTTCCCCATGCAAAGTATAGGTGCTTTTGCCTGCCAGTTTCCTTCCTTACACCAACAGGGGGCCCCATAAATATAAACAACTTCACAGCATCCTATACTATGGTCGTAATTCCCTTTTCTGTGTGTCCAAAACTAACGCCTGCATTCCCGCCAGACAGAACCATGACAACTCGTAAGGGAAATACATAGATCTTAATAGGGCAATGCAGCATTCAACTCTACGCGCGTGCATATATGCAGATGCCTATTTCAGAAGAGGAAAATATTGTGACGGCGACTATAAATTGGCCCATAGGAACAGTGCGGTTAATGTGTTGATCACATTTTGAGACATTTTTGTTCATAACTCACAGGAAACATTTCTGGGCCTTAAAGGTCCATTTTGTGATCGTTGTTTTTTTTCAATTTTCATGGTTCATAGTGGTTGACCAACATTGGGAGAATGTTTTGTCATAGAATACACCGATCTCCTGTCAACCATCTATAATCAACGACCAACCTAAATCGAGCCTATGAGTGCAAGAACATGTCCGCTTTATCTATGCGACGTCTTGATGTGCGCACAAATGCAGACTTCACAGTTGGTCAAAGGAGAGACTATCAAAGCTTTGGTGAACTCACTTCTTATTATGAGGACAACTATGTGCGAATTCCATCCAAGACACAGTGTGTGCTTTCCATCAATGCAACCGCGAAGCCAAATGTCAGCCTTTAAAGCAACCCAGACACGCTGAGCACACTGTATATCCTGTCTACCTAGAGTTACCTTAGCGCACTCTCTCTTACATACCACACAAGTAACGAAGATTAAAGAAGTTCCCATCATAACATCTTGAACACACTCACTGGCACAATATGGGGTGGCTCTCCTCCCAACACACACCCTAATTCACGCACTTGCCTGTGCCTACTAATGTGCATGATAGGCATGCTGTGTATTGGAAGATCAACCCAGGCCAAGCACTTGATCCAGCCTTAAATGTAAAGACCAAAGTTTCCCGTTTTATACAAAATCGGATTTCCCGTTCTTTTTCCCGTTTTCTAGTTAAAACCCTCAATTTATGCCATGCCATCATAGGAAACATTTTTGATTTTTTCTTAAATTAAAACACAACTTTAAAATAATCTAGAAACACACCAGAAACAAGCACACACATGCACACAAGGGAATGAACAGAAGTATGCAAATTTTGCACTAGATTACCGGCGATTTGAGTGAAAATCGGCGATGATGAACTTACTAAGGTAATTTTGGGCCAGAAGTTTCAGGAAGATTTTAAGCATTTTGACACTAAAATTAGTGGATAGGATTAATTTGAACCATTATTTTGTGTCAAAAAATCGGGAGATAACTGGAAAATCCGGTTTTTTTCAGGCATATTCAGCTATACATAGGGTGTCTCAAAAGAACGTTACCCTACAGAACTTTCGCTAATTGCCTCCTACTTCCATATTCCATCCTTGTTTTGCATTATCATATGAGAATCTAACTTTTCCGAACATGTGAAAACGCGAAAGACCACAGTGAAAAAATAACCAAACGATTACCTATTGTCCCTACAAAGGATGGCAGATCTAATTGTCCACTCTAAGCAAAGCAAAGCCTAAGGAACATTATGGAATTTTTAAGGCATTTGAGCACATGTAAGTCGTCAGATTTAATCAATGTGTTCACACGTAAAGCACCATACGTGTACGTATCGGTTTCTCTGTCCATTAACCAATATCTGTCGCAAGTAACCTCAATTCCCTCACCCATCTCCAATTCCCCATCTCATTTCTCTCTCTGAACTGGCTATGGGTTCACATAAAAGCCTCAAAATAACGGCGCAAGGGCGCAAATTTGCGCCAATAAAGCCTGCAAATGCGCCGGGAACGGCGAAAAACATAGTAGCCAGGCGCAAATGTACATTGTAAAAATGCGCCTGTGAGCTGAATAATTTCACAGAAAACTTAATAAAAATTTGTCTGTGATATTCTAGTTTGCGATTGATATGGTATCAACCTTGTCTTTGAGTATTCCAGTGGTGTTTTTCACCTTGTTTGACGTGAAAATACTAAAAAATCATTGTATTTGTCACTTCTGAGATCACAGTACAGTCGCCGTCAAAATTGACCGTAATTAACAAACCTCAGCTTAGTCAGCTACCATTTTGATTTCCTCATTCACTTTGCTCCTCCTATCAGTACACTGGTGGAAAGATATTGGTATCGCATGAAGATATTCAGCGTAACGTTTCATACACGTTCTCTATTGGTCGACAGAGTCCTAAAAAATGACATCGGACGACCAATCAACAGATCTAATTGTATAAAAAATGAACGCATACATCTTTGTATCAAGGGACAGGTGTGCGCAGGTGTTCAAATCAATAAAATTTTTGGCTGGCAAAAGTATGCATTTACCTTCGTTCATAAAACTTCTTTTTTTTTTCTTAATGCATAAATAGTTATTAAAATACATTTGAAAATATTTCATCAATTTCGTAATTAATCATGCTATAATTTTGCAACATATATGAAAATTGACCATGTAGAACAAGTAATAAGGACAATGAATAAGTTTTTTTAACGTCCATTAAAATGTACATCAAGAATAGGACGCTGGACATTGTCAACTGCTTATAATTTCTAAACGAAAGCACTTTTGAAAAAACGCCTAAAACAAACCACCATTAATGATTTGGACATTTTCAAGTGTCAGATCATTGTCATAGACAAATCTTAGCATGGTGTTACATATAACCAATTTATAAGGTCTTCCAAACAATCCCTATTCAGTGGACCACTGCACCATGGTGACCACGCCTGTACACTGTACACCCTCGCTTTGCCTGTAAAGTCTCTGGCACCTATACGAGTAGAGTAGGTTTCTGGTTCATAGAAACATTCATGCTCCCTCATGGTGCTTTAGTGACTTGCCAGTGACCAATAATTGTCCGCAGGAAATGTAGTGATAGCTGTAAGTCACCAAGAATACTGGTTTTTTAAACCCTTAAGAGGAACTGCACCCCTGTTCAAAAAAAATATTAAGGCGGGTGCCCCTTGACGGTCCATTAAATGCCTGAGATGTGATAATGGAGTAAGCTTACGTAAAGTAAATGTGTATCCAACTGTATAGTGGTTAATTGTTTCTGTATTAAGGTAAGGTTAATAATAAACAGGACTTGGAGGTAAATCAAGTATCGTAGACTATCTAAAATATTCTGTATGTGAAATTTCTAGTTTAATGAAAATATACATAGTCTCAGGTCTGTCAATTGTTTCAAAACTGACTTAAATACTTAAAACTTTAATTAATACTTTATTAAAATTTTTCTCAGATCATTGGGCATAGAACAAAAAGGTGGTACTTCTTAAAGAGTTAGTAAAGGTCTGGTTAAAGCTGCATGATATTGCAGATATTGAGATTATGGTCGGAAGTTCCGTTACCTATTACGTAATCGGTGACCGATCTACGCACTGAACTTGTGTGTGTGTGCGTGTTTGTAAGAACAAACACATTCTACTACAGAAATCATCAATTTAATTCAAATAGCTAATCCCAAGGTCAGGCCCACTCAAATAGGTGGTGGGGCAGAGATGCGGCCCGGAACATGCGAAACGGATCGAAAAAGAAGATGTAGGTTGGTAGCTATTGCGTGAGATACCTTGAGAAGTCATCTCACAAAAGGAGCAAGGTTTCGAGCACTTTCAACGCCCCCCTTGGAAATGCATGGTGTCAAACATTAGACCACGCCGTTGGGCACCACTTTTGAGAGTTAGCATTTTAGGTGATAAAACGCGTGACGGACGAACGAACGATATGTGTAAATCGGAGCGTTGCAACTGGTACAGGGCTTCAGAGTGTGAGTTTTGGAAAGTTCTGATTACAAGCTACAGCTGGGTGTTTTTTTATTGTGAATCGATGTGTGGTTCCTGAGATATGGATTTTTGAAAAATTCACGATTTTTTTTTCTCCACAACGACTATTCCAGAAAATCAACAGATATATGTAGGTTACATATTGATCAAAGAAATTTATGTATTTTTTAACAAAAGCCAATTTGATCACTTACAGCGCTCCAAAAAGAAGACTAATTGAATTATGCGTTAAGTGCCACCAAGAAACCAGCTTGCATGCAAACGTTGATGCTTGAATGGCAACCCTGGCGCTCACGTGGCGGCTGTACTTTAATGACAGTTTTTGTGATATAAAGAGCGCAAAATCGGATAGTTTGTAACCTCCGTGAAATATGAAGTATGTATTATACATGCCTAATCATTAATCAGCGATTTGTGCCTGTATTGGGGGGAGTCAAGGCCGCGTTCGTAGCGAGGTATGGGCTTCGATGTGGATGAAGCATTTATAAAACTAAATCATTTACCATTAGAAATCTGGGTCTGCCGAAATTTTCATTGTTTGATTAGACCGTCTTTCTGCCCTTAAGCATGTCCTCAATTGCTTCTTGAAGGATGCCTTATTATTACATTAGGATGGGCATGCATATTTACACCAGGAGAAATGGAGGATTTTTTCAATTTTTTTTCGGCGGAAAGGTCCATTCCTCCTCGCTCTTCCGTTAAAAAAATGAACTTGAAAAGCTCAATTGTTCCTCCTCGCTTCTTCGATGAAAATTTCATGTTGCCCTCTCTCGCTTTTTTTTTAAACCCAACTTTCTTCTTCTCATTCCCTCAATTCCTCCATCCCCCCCCTGGCGCAAATAATGACCCTGGCCTTAGTTAATTTTGCACGGGGGGGGGGGGGGGGGGGTTGGCCCTCCAACATGAAATTCATAGGGGGTGTAAGGCTAGCGATTTCATCAAACCCAGATGCATTCGTAACATGGCAAATACCGTCTTGGGTGAGAGACAGCCAATTGGCACCATAAAAATATCTAACTGTATAAAAAGATCAACATTTCAAAAGGTCGGGTTATTTTATGTCACTTTTCAAAATTCTCCAAACAAATAGGGGCCTTTTGGGTGTATGGCAAACCTTTAAAATTTGGCATCATTGGGGGACAATGAGGCAGAAAATGGGGTCTAAACAGCCTTCTATACATTTTGTCGCATTTTGATAAAAATATGTTCCATTAAGGTCATGAAATAATTTTCCACTCATTATGTACAAAGTTTGTTTTGTACAGGTTGGAAGAAGAATGCATGAAAATTACAGATTGATAGCTTGTTAACTTCCCTACAAAAGTGCAAAATTTAATAAAAAATCTCAACTATTCTCATTTTTTGCAAACAATAGCCAATTAGGCCTATTAACATTTTCATCAGCTCAACTCTCTTCATGTTGTCTTGGAAAGGTTTTGAAGGGAAACCTTCAAAATTCCAGACTGATAGTTGAAACCTCACAAAAATGCAAGAAATAACAAAACTCTTAAATTTTTTGCAGCATTTTTTGTTTAAAAAAATTAATTAGGGCATATGGTTATTAGGCCATTAGAGCATTAATTCGGCGCATTGGTTCATAATTATGTTTGGTTTGCTCATAGACAAATTTCCTGAAATTTCAGATTGTTTGCATTGTGATTTTTAAAAAATGCAAAATTTTGCTTTTTTTAATTTTTGGTCAAAATATTGCTAAAATTAGGGTAAAGTACGGCTACTCGAATAGACTCTGTTGCTGCAAACTTGATTGAGTGTATTAAGAGAAAATCCTACAAGTTGCAGAATGATGTGTGTAAGTGTTTCTTAAAGACATCTATATTAAGAAATGGTTATTTCCTTTTCATGAAAAAAACACAAAATTTAACATTTTCCTCAAAAATTATTCAAAATTAGTTGTAAATGGAGAGATAAATACTGTTAATGTGATGTTAATCTGTAGGTACATATCGTCCCCTTAGAGCCAGCAGAAAACTGCTCGATTTGGCCATTTGGGATTTTTGACCTTCCCCTTGGATCAACGCATCGTGAGGCCAATATATCAAAACTTTGAAAAAGTATAAGTAGCATAAACCTGGAAGATTACTGAATATTCCACCTGTTCAAGTACTACGTGTACTTGATTTTCTTATTTTTTTTTGCAATAATCAAACTTTAAACGTGTCCATCTCAAAATTCCATTTTTGGAACATAGACGTTCTGGCTCTAAGGGGACAGTATATGATAGGAACATAACCTAAAAAAATCAAGTGTATCCCCTTTTATCGTTTAGCTTCTGTACATATAGAGTCATGAGCCCAAAACCGAAACCCTGCACCCCCCCCAGGGGACTTTTGGAGACCACTATTTTGGAAACCTTATACATTAAGCTATCAAAATTCAGGGGTCTCCAAAAATCCCCATCCTGGGTTAAGAGTGAGGGCGCTTTTTTCAAAATGGCGGCCCAATATTCACTTTAATGCCCTTTTTTGACATATATCTCAATTTTTGATCCAAAATTCATGCACTATGTGACGACTCTTAGTCGCACCAAAACACACCAAGTACATAGTTGAAACACTTTGACATGCTTAAACCTGTCTCTAGAGGGCGTCATATTTCAAATGGCAACCAAAAAACAATGAAACCCACTGTATTTAACATTAATGCTTCTTTAAAGGCAAAATGCCGTTGTCACCTAATTATATACTTTGTCATGCACCTGTGGATTGGTTTGAGGTAAACGTAAACACTCAAAATGAATAGTTAGCCTTACAAGTGTATATATAGAGGGCGCTTTATGTAAAATGGTCTATGACTTCCGCTACACTAGACCACACCACAGCCTCCTTAATCACTGTCACCTTGAAAAACCGCATACCATAGTTTTCTTGAGTTCTTGATGTATTGACGGATGGTTACTAAGTGAAGCAACAAGCCTTTCTTACTACCCTGCTTGCTAGAGCTTTCAGGCAAGGAGTGTAACGCGTAGGACGCACCAACGCGTCACACATAAGTTGTTTGTTTTGTTGTTTTTAAGAAATTACTACCATACTTCAACCACACAGGTGCTTGGTTGTGGTCTCAGTGGCCTTCAGGGATGGAAAGCCTCTCTTGTCGACAGCACCTGTGCGTCGCATCGGCCTGAGAGTGCGCGGAGCTGTTCATTTTGTCTGGGAAAGACATCGTGATGGCCGCCGTGATGCAGATTTCAAGAGACTCAAAGGACCTTTAGATGGGCTCGCCCCTTCTTGTGATGAGAACCATCATCAGCGCGCAAGTTCCATCCGGGTCACAGGTGTATGCTTTCCGCCTGCGCTCCGTGCCCAGGGGTCCACCTTTTGAGTGACCTGGGTCTGGATCGCCCCCTGCGCACGGTGATATAGTCATGGGGTTACTTAGGAGTCACCTTGGGCACATGCACTCTTTATAAGAACCCACTCGAAGCAGTGGCATAGCTACGGAGGGGCAAGAGGGAGGAGGGCCCCATGTCGCTGAAATGATGTTTCGGAAAAATAAAAAGAAAAAGTTCATTTTGTTGTATAATTCACACAAGGAAGTATAGTTCCCATCATACCGCTTCCAAGATATGAGATAACTGAGATCTCTTCCGAAGCCACTCAACATATAAAACTGAGAGGTTCCCGGGGTTCCTTCACCTTGACCACCCGCCAGGGGCAGTATAGTTCATCTGCTTCAAGGTAAGATATATTACTGAGAACTCAAGAGCTGCCCACGGGCTCCGAACCCCCTGGAACCCCCCAGGGGCATTAGAGTCATCGCTTCATGAAATTGTGAGATAACCGAAGCTCTCCGGTGCGCTGAAAAATGCTACACCAAAAGCTTCCTGGGGGCCTCCGCCCCTGGGACCCCCTCAACGTTCACATAGTTTTCATCTGCTCAAGATAAGACCCGAACCCTTCCCGTCAAAGCACTTGAACATGTTAACTCTGGTCCCTGAACCGCCAAAGGGCTTTCCCCATTACCCTGTATACCCGTATGCCCTGAGATCGACTGCGCTTGCCCTGTTCTGCTCATGTTGGAGTAATGCTTGCCCTGTATGGGGGGGTCAGCCCAGAAGCCTTGACCCGTCGTTGTATGCCTCCTGCCGGCTTGGCGCGGGTCTTCGGCCGGCGGAGCTCCAGCTGACAACTTATACATGCAGCCGCGTAGCAGGCATGAGCATAGCTGCCAAGTATCATGGTATGGAGCGCCCTGTGCTTGGACAGAGGTCAGGCTGTGACCGCCTTAGTTCCGGAGTAGTTCTTAGGCAATTCCTGTCCGTTTTTGAAATAGTCCTCTAAGGAGTTTGGGAGAGTTGGCTTGTTGAAAGAAAGACCTGCTGTCAAACAAGTGAGCTATGGGTATTTGAGCTGGCGAGCGTCTTTCCGCCTGGGCTGGCTTCTCGTGTGCGGCGTGTCTCATGATTGAGATCCAGAATCAAAAAAAAAAAAAAGAAAAGGGCCGATCAAAGGTTTCCTTGCAGACGGAGTCACCTGGAAGCAGATCAGACACCTGGAGCATCCTTGGTCTGGGTGGCCCAGGTTGGGTAACAATGCACAGACAAGACCCCGCCTTGCAGAATTCAGTGTGAAGGCATCCAGACATTGTACTGCCCCTCTGCTCGGATCACATTTGAGAACGCACTTGTGTTTGGATACGATAAGAATAATTTCCAGTTAGCAAGGCTGTTTCCTTGTATAGCGAGATTAAATGCATCTCCTTTTGATTTCAGGAAATGGATCTTCCTCTTTGCCTGCTCCTCTCTTTGAGGCCCATGTCTTAATGTCTTCTTCTGTATCAATTATTCTTCCTCTACTATATGTCAGACAACTCTTGAGGTATCAACTCTCCTGATGGGCACTTGTATCTAGTGCACCATCCTTTACATAAACTACTTTTCCCACCATGAATCCATCTGGTGGAGGACTTTCTGGCCTGCCGCATCTGCCTGGTACCAAATCAGGGCTTGAAATTGGCTCTCTGGATGTGCGTCCTCAACAATCTCTCAATACGAGTGCTCCTGCACATCAGTCGAGTCGATCTTCCCAAGGCTTAGGAAGGCATCGATATACTTGTCCCGTTTTGATTTAACCCCCCCGTCTACCTGCCCTTTTTTCACAAACTCCCGCCCCCCCCGCCCCCCCGCCCCCCCCCCCCCCGTGATTTCATACGACCATCCGATCTGTACATTGGTACCAAATGTTAGCTTAGAGTTTCTTCTTCTTTCCTTGTGTCAAAATAAGTGCCAACATCCCCATTATTACTTCATATGACGTCATATGTGGAGGAAAGTCCGAAAATTACATGTACTGATTATAGGGTTGAAAATTGATATTTTGCAATTTTTAGCGACTCAAAAAGGACTCAAAACATCTTATAGCACTAAAATGCTCCTCCTTGTTATAAAACGAGTAATTTTCCATCAAGTAGAGGCCAAAAAAACCCACCCGCATGAAATTGGATAGTTCCTAACATTTTTGGGACAAATTGAATTTTCCCCTATGTGTGTCTTGGAAATGACAATTTCTAACTGCGACCTTATGACGTCATTGTGACGTAATGCAGGCATGTGGTACTCATTTTGGATCAATGTAAAGATTAGGACCATAGCTAATCTATTGTACCAAAATCAAGTGCCCTGTTTGATGTTTTTGTGTTTTGTGGCTATGGCCATTTGGTACTATCTCCTCCCGAAGGGGGGTGGTTTGCATTTTGGCGCCCATTTTGAAAAAGCGCCCTCACCGTTACCCAGGGTGGGGATTTTGCAGGCAACCTGAATTCTTAGCTTATGGTAAAGCTTCACCAAAATGTTGTCTCCAAAAATCCCCGGGGGGGTGTCAGGGGGGGGGTATGGTAAGCCCTCGTCTAATAGCTTTGTGTTTGAAAGAGGACAACTACCATGGTGCCATGGAAATAAAGAGAAATAAAAGACTTGACCTTTGACACTTGTTCTCCAAATGACTGTTACTTATCCGGACAAAAAAATTTGAATAAGTTGCAACGAATGTCCGATTTCAAAATTCGAAGTGTTCCTGAGTTTCTGTAAAGTCTCTCTTCACATACATTTTAACCCACGGATGCAGACACTTATGTGTTCCATTCACACCCCACCCTGAACTGCTATTATGGGATTATGATGGGTAAATTAGATATCAGTGTCTAGTGATAGGTTCAACATGTACAAGTAAAATGTAAACATGGAAAATGCATCTAATTCCAAGATTGAATCTTTACATTCAGAGCTTCTCAGGTGGCAGCACTCACTGCAAAAATAAATGTTAGTAGTATCATTGTTGTCGACCATGAGCACGGCATGACACTGGGGAAATGACAGTGTGTGTGACACTGACAGTCAGTGACATAGTCAGTGCAGTCAGTGTGACAGCAGTGCAGTGCGAGTGTCAGTGTGGCAGTGTGAGTGGATGGCATGCATGGTCATGATCCACTCATGCCACATTACAACCGATCTTACACACTGTTGTTGACAAACGATTACCTTACGCACCAATCGGTCCCGTTACTAGGTCAATTCGCACCATGTAATACCGTTATATTATAAAATAAGCAATTAACACGGCGTTTTGCAGGTTTGTTTACGTTTTGACTTACCTCATGTGACTCCCCATGTCCCTTCACTTCCGCCATCTTGTGTAGCAAAGATATGTAAATTTATTTGCATATATTTCACCTTAATCGTAATCTTCCGCGCCTTGCATGGTCGGCATTGATTACTTGACGGTGAATATAATTTAGAAGGATGCATATTATCATAACATAATTAATTAAAAAGCTTAATGTCATTGAGAGTATTTAATTTTCTAAATAATGCGAACAGCAATTGACTAATATATTGGACTACTTTTCTATTACTCATGCGGTGGATGAATTTCAAGAGAGGATGAGGTTAATAAATTAGGGCCCTGCGCCTCATTTGCATATTGCAAGCAGTCTGTCTTGCTTGTAATTGAACACCAACCTTCCATTTTCTCCGCAAAATAAAGGCAGATTTTAGGTAAGTGCAAAATGGAAAAATATTTACTTCCCTGGTGTTTTTCCTGTTGTTTTATACCTTTAATTATGGATTGGATTAATGAAGTAATATTAGCGGTGATTAGCATAATTTATTGGTTACCGCACGTGTATTATTGTGATTTTGATTTATGAAAAACAGGCAGGGATGTACGGGCCTGGGACATTAGTACCTAGGTCCGAGTCCCTAACCACAGTAAACGATTCAAGCCTTTCTTGTATTTTCCTATCCTCTAGCTTCAGCTTGGACCGGTCGGCCTCTGCTTATTCCGGGAAAAAACTCAGGACATCTTGGATAAATAATTCCCTGATCATCTAGTATCCAACATCATCAGCATAAGCGGTGAGTGGCCTGCTGTAATTAGTAGTTTTGGTCTTATTAAATATTATCATAATTTATAAACACACGTGTTATTTATTTCTAATTTGACATTGCCGTAATATCATTTTGTTGATGGTTGGGATGGTATAATAATAATGCTTGCGATGGGTTGGCATACGAATTTATTTCACTCCCTCCTCTCAGAGAACATCAGCATTTTACTCCAGCTCCATCCTTTTTCATTTTCCTCCGATCACCGTGGAGCAAACGAGCGAACAAAGCGTTAAAACATGTCTCCCCGTTGTGTGTGTTGTGTTGAGTGTGTAGCAGACAGGCTCCTTTGGTTTTCTATGGCTTTTGTGAGATGCGATTTCTTTGTTGTCTTGTGAAGCAGTGAAAGGACTGCCTATCTATGATGCGGCTCATTGACTTGCTTGCTTGATGAGCTAAACTCTTAACTGTCATTCCCTCACTGACTCGGTGAGGCAGGGTCACACTGCTAAAAAGCAGATATTAAGGCACTCTGGAATAATGCAATATTTTCCATAATTTATTATATGGTTGTATTTAACTCATTCTGTAGACAGCACACACACAACACACAAGAATGATGAGAAGCAGCAAGTTATTTTGGATGCTTACATCACCTTTTTGCTTTAAAAATTATTTCATAATCTCTTCACAAGTGTTGATAATTGTCTGTGGAATAAAAATCTTGAATGGTCACAATTAATGGTTGAAGGATAAATATTTTAATTAAAAAAATCCTCGGTCAGTGTGTGCCTGTATGACTGGATTGCCGTTTGTGGCTTGCTCGTGTTGTTATTCTGCGCTTTAATTTGTAATTTGAGGACTAGTTACAAGAGGCCATTTAATTTAGTGATCGGCGACAGCCACAATATTTTATTGTGCTTACGTTTTTGTGCGACATCCTAGTCAGTTATTGATTTTTGGCGAGGCAGTGCAATATATATAAACCAAGGTACTGGCGTGCACGTCTGTAATTTACATTGGGGTCTTGGCAGGGAATTCTATCCGTTGGCTGAGGGGCCGGCTATGGATGGCTATTCAACTCGGCTAGGCAGGTGTTTTTGCCGTGCGCACATTTAATTGGTGCAACTGGGTGAAAAAATTTTGCTGGCTCAAAAAGAAATAGATTACTTCAAACACGATGTGAAGTGAGTGAATGAGAGTGAAGTTTGAGTCAAGCAGTTTCATTTTATTGTTTTCATTTTATTTATATTTTTTTCTTTGTATTGTAAAAGATATTTCATGACTCCAGTCCAGAGACTTTGTTTAGCTAATAATTTCTTTGCTACAATGTTATAAGATCTCTTCTGATATGTGGAATGAAAACTGCCAATGGAATTTAAAAAAAAAGAGAATATTCATTTTTAGGCACATGATTTTACTTCAAGGTGATGTCTAGATGATTGTTTGATTTTGTTCAAATTACAGGTCACTTGGTTTATCTTAATGGTTCATTTTTATTTAAAAAAATATCAATTTATTAATAATAAATTATAAAATACTATTATTATTATCCTTAACAAGGCAGGTCATATTTTGTGAGCACTCTATGTATCTTCCTCAATAAACCTCCACCCCACTTATTCTTAGTGTGCCTCTATTTAAACCACTTACGACAGAATTTGAGTTGGGGTACTGTGGGTAGTTGGAAACGTCAAATCTAGACCTAATTTAGAGTTACTCACATACCACAAATGCCATGTAAAGTTCACAGACGAATACCATAAAATACATGCAAGTTACAGATTTACATCATAAACTATCACAAAATGTATTTCTGTAAAATATGTACCAGGTATCAAAAGCTAGTTCCAATAATTGTAACTTATGGCATCATCTTTTAAAATGTGGACATAATCTTTGGTGCCATAAGTTACAACTGTTCTGTGGAGTTCCAAAGCCATTTAAGGGTTGAGATGTTTTGAGATGTATATTTCCTAAATAAAAAGAAAATAATTTTCTTTTGACATACATAGCATCTCTAGAGTCTGTAGAATAATTGTCTTACCAATTTGTAACCGATGCTACAATTTGTTCCAAAAAAGTTCATGTCAACATGTACACAGACTGCCAAATTGGCAGCCCAATGTAGACACAAGGGTAAGTTTCACCTGAAAATTTCATAATGTGAATTTTAAATCTGGAAAAATGGTTATCACATGATGCAGAAGACCCTCAAGAATGCCTACAATATAACGTTTATTGCAAATAATGAATATTTAAGCCATTTTGCAGCTGTAAAGTTAGAGCAGAATTAAGCTGTCTGTGTATCTTGGCTTAAATGGCACTTTCACTACACACAACTCGTCATGACTAGATAGTCTATGATAACAGCAGCCATAAAAAAAAGTTAAGATTATCTAGTAATGATCATCAGGACTAATCAAAAGCTACCATAGAATTACAGGTGGTATTTTGTGGCCTTGAGCTTTACAAGTTTGGGTATATTATTATTATTGCACTGATTTGATTTTGGTAATTGTAAGTATCTTCTGAAGGGCCTTGGACATTACACAGTCCCACAATTGTTTAACTTGAATGGCATTTGGACATTGACACAGGTCCCACATTGTGTAACTGAAGGGCATTGGACATTGACACCGGTTCCCACATTGTGTACTAATGGGCATTGGACAATTGACACAGGTCCACTGGTACTGAAGGGCATTGGACTGACAAGTCCCACATTGTGTAACATGAAGGGCATTGGACATTGACAACAGTCCCACCACATTGTGTCCCTGAAGGGGCATTGGACATTGACCACACAGGTCCCACATTGTGTAACTGAAGGGCATTGGACATTGACACAGGTCCCACATTGTGTAACTGAAGGCATTGGACATTTACACAGGTCCCCATTTGTGTAACTGTAAGGGCATTGGACCATTGACCAGTCCCACATTGTTAACTGAAGGGCCTTGGACATTGACACAGGTCCCACATTGTGTAACTGAAGGGCATTGGACATTGACAACACAGGAAACTCCACAAATGTGTAACTGATGAGTGTCATAGACTTTGCCTAAGTTTGAAACCATTATAAAGAAAACATTACCAGATGTTCCATGCAACCAGATTAACTTTTTTTCAAGTAACTGCAAACTTACACAGATCGAATCTGTGTTAGTGGGAAGGTGTATTGAAAACCACTGCACACATCACTCCATTAGCAGTGTGGACATCAGACGCCTTTTGTTTACATGCCTCAGACTTGCCTACAAACATACATACGAGTCCACTTAACCAAAAGACACATGACCGTTATTACCACTTAAGTCTGCAAGTCTTAAATCTTTTGAATGCTCAATTATCATTTAAATCCATAGAATTGTAAATTGGTGCACACAGTTTTCAGAAGTTTCCTACAGGTTATTGTTGACATAAACAAAGGAAGATGTCAGGAGTTTTTTCTCACCCCAATCATATTGGGATAACTTTTGAATGGGAGGTTCAATCTTGTTGTTAGTCTGCAGTACAATGGTACTGGTGTGCAAGCGCGCACATACAAGTCCACTTATTGCATAACCATGGCATGACATAGCTGAGCTGTGTTTGTAAACAGTTTTAACTCCTTAAACACAATCTTGTTAATGTTGGATAGACATACTCACATTTGATGGGAGTACTGCAAACTAGCTTTAAATAATCAGATTGCCTGCCAGGCGACATGCCTGAAACAAAAATAAAATTGGCCAGTGGCTGTGAACAGTACTCCTGCTATTTTTTTTTCTTCACATTTCAATCTTACAGCTCATATTTGAAAATAAAATTTATTGTTCAGACTTATTGTTAGTCTTTGTCAAAACCCATTTTTTTCCACCACACACACAGATCACCAAATGCACGTATCGGGCCAAAGATTCACGAGCGAGGCTCTATGGGCGCAAATTTTTGAAGTTTTTTTCCCCCAAATCTCTTCGCACGAGCATAATGTGTCAATCAAAGTGTTGTCACCGTAAGGGTGACGGTTTGTAACTACAATGTAAGGAATTAAACCTTATCAACCAAATATTTTTTAACCACAATGGGAATGCCCCACAGTAACAAAACAACCCACAGACTACTTTGCCCGCAAATAAATCGTGGCCATCGTGGAACTCTTGGTGTACGCACGGTATGACGCAGATCTAAATGAGATGCATGCCGCGCTTTCTCCTATGCTGCGGCTGTGAATACGCGGCAGTATCTAATACGCTGGCCACTATTCTTCTGCTGAAACTATAGCATCACATTTATTGACTGTATCTACTGATGTTTCCTTCAAGGGGCTTCGCTCGTTACATTCCCTCGATGCGTTCTCAATTGTCCAAATCATTCCCAGGATAGTTCCGGAAATTTATCATAAGGCACAGAAAAATCAAGCAACGCGCATATTAAATATTTGCTAAAGGCTTAGTATTTCAGATCCCAGGGAGGGGCACTACAGCACATCGTGTACATTGACTTGGGACTGTAGCCCAAAACAAGGCTCTAATACCACAAATTACCACACAATGTAATATGTGGTATTTTTATTATGGTAATTACAGAATCACAATATTTGGGTAGTTGTATGTGATCTTATCAGTGACATCAAGTGTGGTACAGCCACATACATCCCGCACCCACCCGCACCATGTAAGCCTATAACTCCCCAGGTTCCCCCGGGCCTGCATTTCTTTCGACGGCCCAGTAACTTGTGGCCTATGTCATTTTGTTGGTTTATTACTATGGTATTTTGTGGTATAGAGTGTACTCTAAGTTTGGTATAGTTAAGATTATCTAACTACTACGCATACCACCATCAAATTTTGTGGTAGTTGTGGTCTATGGAAGTGCAAGTAAGATGAAAGTTGTGGTTAATATACAGCGTGCCTTGGTTACGTCCTGACCAAACTCAAAATAAGTGAAGACTTGATAAAAGGCTAACTTGTCATCAATTGATGTTTTGTGGCATGCATGTCAACTCTTACTATGGTTAGTCTGCCTTATGGTTGAGTGGAACATTGAGTGGTTTTTACTATAGGCCACCAAATTTAGTCTATTTCTGTGATTTAATGCAGTGGTTGGCTGTGGATTTATTGATACCAACATGTTTTGTATTTATTATCAAAAGATCATCACAATCACTTTAAAAACAAAATCAATGAACAGTGTTTTGTTTCATAAGATGATCACTTGCATAGCTTTTTGAGGGACTAATCTTGTCAAACCTTAAAGGAGAACCTGTACAACGAATAACACTCTAAAATAATTATTGACCACATATCGAGTGGCTTCATAGAAAAACAGAATCATATTAACCCTAACAATGAATTAAAACCATCTAGTCTGACCATGTGCTATTTAAAAATCGCGCTAGTGTATAACGTGTTATGTGATACGACCGGCACGTTTGCGTCATACATGGAAATACACATTATGAAAGCATCAGGTGTCAAGGTGTATGATGCTACTGTGCCGTCCGTATCGCATAACACAAATTATACATATCCCATATATACTAGCGCAAATTTCAAATAGCGCATGGTCAGAAAAAATGTTTTCAATTCGTTTTATGGTTAGTATATTTCCATTTTCCCATGAAACCACTCCATATGTGTTCAATAATTGTTTTTTAGTGTAAGTTATTCTTGATACAGGTTCTCCTTTAACCAATATATTCACATGTATTATGTCTGGAATCAAATCTGAGACGCGTCGTTAAAATTCTATGCATTGACCGCGTATGCACAGCTGCAAGTTGACCTAGTAACCAGTTCCTAGTAACATAAATACGTTAGCGCGATTGGCCAATTCAGCAGAGGTCAACTGTACTTTTGTTGCGTGCTACGCTCGGCGCAAATACTCAAGTGCTGCGATCGGCGCAGGGCGACGTGTCTCAAATTTGATTCCAGACATAATAGGGGTCTATTTTTAAAGCAATAATCTGGTTGTGGCAGCCAAGAAATCACAAATTCAGACTTCTTGACGAAAAACCTGATATTTTTTGTGTTAGGCCGCATAAAAAAAATATCAGATTCTCGTAGCTCTCCCTCACTTTTGGGATAAGGTCACACTTTTTTTTATTTTTCAATTTTCTTAAATTAATGTTTTCTAAATTTCTATCCTGAAGTTTTGATGGGTGATGTCTAATTGTGTTATTAATCAACCACAGTCACTTTCGTGTGATTTTAGAGACCTCTAAGGAGGGGGGGGGTGTATTCCTCATAAACTTAAAA